>CAUYLG010020023.1:0-22713 GCA_963573385.1 Cacajao melanocephalus
TTGTTTTTTTCCTTTTGCTTTTCCCTTAACAAAAAAACCTCCCAACAAACTTTTTTTTTTTTTTTTTCTTAAAAAAAAAAAAAAAAAAAAAAAAAAAAAAAAAAAAACAGAGAAATTTTAAGAATTCACCAGCCTCTAGGGAGCTGGTGGTTGCACAGGGAATACCCAAGGTGGAGTATGAGTTCTGCAGGAGGAGAGTGGGAAGAATACATCAATATATTGTGATGCCATTAATGTTGCTAATTCCATTCATTTCCCTTTCTTCACTGAATTGCATCGCGGAATGTCGGCTAGACACAGCCGCAGCTTGTAAACTGTAGCATTGGCAATACCAGCTTTGGTTTCACAGTTCTTTTCCAGTGTCTGCAATAACACATCACACATGTGGGTACTTAATGCTGTCTTTTATAACAATGAAAATATGGTTTGAACAACTTTCACAAGTTAATAATCCACAAGCAACACATAATTGCAAAATCGTCCATATACTGCATGAAAGAAATGTCATTTTTGAAAACCAGATGTGATGACATTTGTGGAGTATTTAACTCAGAATACATGTCACATGGCTGAGTAATGTTTATTAAAACCTCATGTTGTATCTCCTAATTGTATATGCAAATGTGTTTGTATGGGTTTTCGAACTTACGTGCTTCTAAATGAGTAGAACGGGGTGAGGAAGAAAACTGGGACGTGTCTCGCCCTGCAGTGACTAGTTGTGAAAACCACATTTTTGTACAAATATTATGATAGAAACTTGCCATGTTTGTGCATTAAGGAACAATATTTGAATTTCATCATCACAAACAACTACTGGTTCTCAGTAGACATTCAATAACAACCTGCCATTGAGAGGTGGAGAACTGGAAATTAAGCCAAGATGCTGAGATTCTCTTCTTAGACATAAGTGAAGTGTGCTGTTCTGTGATGTTGAGAAAATTACTCTGAGTTTTACTTTCTTTATCAATAGGAAATGAAACCTCATATGAGGTGACTAAGTCTCTACTGTATGACAAATGCTTCACTTACGTTGTGTCTAAGCCTCAGAACAAAAATACAGCCATACCCCAAATGTTTAACAACCAGCAGATAGAATTTAAAATCCGATTCTAACAGCCTCTGATCTTGTGTGAACTCTCAGCATACACACCCCTACTCATCCCTGCCTAAGAAACGCACAGAGGCTCCAGGCCCAGTGCATACTCAAGAACAAGCCTGTGTCACCTAGATGTCCACGTCTCCACGGCCTGGCACCCCTGCTGTTGCTTCTTTGCTCTCCCCTCACTCCTCCATCTCCCTGGTCTCACCGGCTCTGCAAGTCCTGAGTCCCTGCTCCTCTGAGAGAATGTGCCCTACCAATGGCATTTTTCCCAGGACTTCCAAAGCTGGGAAACTTTTGCAATAACCCCAGCCATTAAATACTCAAGTATCTCAAGCATCTCCTGCCTGCCACTCTCCACGCTGCCAGCAAAGTATCTTTTAGAATCACTTTTTGGAGTTAGAGTAAATATTTGTCTTTCCTTCTTGTGGTGGCAGTACCCAAAGAACATACAGAAAGCCCTTAGCAAGGGCTATATAATGCCCAGCACAACGTGGCCCTTGTCTTCCTCTCCAGTCTCATCCCCAGCAAACTCCTTGTTCCTAGAAACTCACGTTCTGACAGTAGTGAACGGCCTGCAGGCAGCTTCATATCTCTTTGCCTTGTGCATGTAATCTTGCTCTGTCTCCAACTCCATTCCAACGTGGTTGAAAACGTGCTTCCTCCATGAAGACCAGGAGGATCTGCGCAGTGGAGTTCATCTTCGTGTCCTCTGTACCCCATGGTTTTTTTGAACACATTCTGCTATTGCCAAATCAAGTTCATAGTTCTGCCTTGTTTTGTTTTAATTTGGATCTTCTGTACTAGTCTGCTCCTCAGAGGTCCAGCTAATGTTTAAATTCCTTTGGAAATCCTTGCCACATAGCAGAGTGTCTGGCCCGTAACTGATGTTCAGTGAACAATTGCTGAATGAATGAGTGACCGGAAAATGAATAAAAGAATTCTAGTCTTCAAAACGACATGGTAGCAAGGAATCACCATAGGGACTTTCGTGGATTGAGCTGAGGGTTGCCCTTGAGAATGGCATTGAGCTCTCTGGCATCATGAGTGTAGCAAGTAACGTAAGAGGGAAGAGTGCCTCAAGAAATACACAACCGAGTTCCAAATAATGGCAGCTGCTGGCCTTTCTCAGGAGATCGTCGGAGAGCTGAGACACATCAGGCAATCACCGCTGCTCGGAGCCAAGGGAACCACCCATGGCAGACGCACAAGTGACGCTGGTTCAGAACGGCTGCAACTGCAAGGGCCGCTGGGCAGAAGGTGATGACAGGCTTCCTGCTACCAGCTTGCATCAGGAGGGCATCCACCCATCAGGAGGCATCAAACACAGGCCAGCCGGGGCTGCCATCTCTACCAGAAAACCATGGCCCTCTCCCTCTCACACGCCATCCTCTCCGCTATCCCAGTGGGCAGGGCAGAGATTGTTTTCAATATATTCTCCTCGAGGAGAGAGAAGATCATTTTCCCACCAGAAAGCCAGGGAGCAAGAATCCCTCAGTGAGGCTTCCAGCCAGAGACTGGAAACTGGAACTGAAACCTGATCTTCACCATGATGGTAGAGGGCAAAGGGCAGGGAGAGGGGTAGATGCTCGAAAGAGGATAACAAGAACTGATGTCACGTGGAATCTAGTGAGAGGAGTATTTAGTAAAAACCAATACGAATACCAAAAAAGGAGGAATTTCAGACAAAATGAGGGTTTAATGATTCTTTCATTGCTGGAAAGAACTGAGTTCTTTCAATTTCTCATTGTGGAAAGGAACTAATATGTGGAATGCCTGATGCTGAAATTCCAGCAAACCATTTCAACTGATGATTTTTCCAGGTAAGGAGTATTTCTTTTGCAAAAGCTAGTATTTCCTAAATTTTCTTGTTTTCTCCCTCTATTGCACCTGTGGCCTATGAAATTCAAACAAGTCACCTAGATGACAGTATTTCTGAGAAGACTATGAAACTAAGTATTCCTTGTGTCTCAGATTTTTTTTTTTTTTTTTTTTTTACTGAAAGCAAGTTTTGGTATAGAAATTAAATATCAAATACAAATTTTTAGAAATAGATGTGAAGCTTTTCTTAAAATTCACTAAAATGTCCAGGGTGCTATAATAATTTTGCTACTGCAATTGTTGGATCTAGGAAGAAATTCAGAAATTCACCTTGTGCTTAAATACAAAATATTTCAAAATCAACTAGCGTTTATTGATCATAAATTAGTAAATACTCTTTAAAGAAACCCATAAAAATTCAGAGAAGTAGAAAGAAAGAAAACAATCACTTCTTAGTGCCATTATCCAAATGCAACTACGTTTTTAAAAGTTTATTTCTTTTCAGCCTTTCTCTATCTGTAAAGGGGTCTTGTTTTCAAAGTTGTTATCAACTCCCTGTACACTTTATGAGATGACTTTATACAGAAAGTCATCTCAATTATAAATGTCACAATAGCAATAACATGGCCTGTAATCCCAGCACTTTGGGAAGCCAAGAAAGGCGGATCACCTAAGGTCAGAGTTCGAGACCAGCCTGGCCAATGTGGTGAAACCCTGTCTCTACTAAAAATACAAAAATTAGCTGGGCATGGTGGTGGGCACCAGTAATCCCAGCTACTTGGGAGGCTGAGGCAGGAGGAACGCTTGAACCCGGGAGGTGGAGGTTGTGGTGAGCCGAGATTTTGCCATTGCATTACAGCCTGGGCAACAAGAGGAAAACTGAAAAAAAAAAATAGCAATAACAACGACTACCATCTGTGGAATATTTTCATGTCATAGCTGCTTTATATGCACCAACCCTAATCCACCAGGTCCAGTGCAGGAGGTGAAATTCTTTCTCATTGTAAGTGACTACAGTAGCCCCATGTGAAATATGTAAATATATTTTTAGGGCCTTCACAAGTTCACTTATAAGTTTAGACCTGCCTTAAAAATGCCTTATTTATCCATGAAGACAGCACTTCTAAGCTGAAAGAGTCCACAACAGTTGCTGGCATGCAATCTCATTTTTTAAAAAAGGGAATTAGGGCCAAAATAGGTTATGCAATTTGCTCAAAGCCACACAGTGACTCAAGGTCTTGGGGTCAGCCTCTGCCCTGAGCCTGCTGATTGCTCTCTAGGGCTTTCTACAACTTCCACCACCTTTCAGTCAGCACCACTACAATTAGCTTTCAGTAGGGGAGACTGCTTGGCTCTTTCTTACCCCTCACACCTCTTCCCAGTTCTTGCTGGGGAGCTCTCTGGAAAGCTATAACACAAATACAGTATACCTTATGTAAATACTCCTTTTCTATCTTGAATTCATACGTAGTTCCTGCCAGAGAGATGCAAATTGCTCCTAAAGCTCTCTCGGGCCCTCTTTGGGGCTGAAGTCTTTCTGAAGAGAAAGACATATTCTGTGATTTTACCGCACAACTGAGAAGAGCATTTTGATTACAAGAGCAAAATCATCTCAAATTCAAATCTCTCCTGTGTCCCTCTGTCTCTCCAGTAGACCCCGGCATGGAGTGATCTGAAGCAGGTTGGTATTCTTGGGGTAGAGGACATAATCTATAATGATAAAAAAAAAGGGCTCCTGTGTAAGAGATACGGCCACAAAGAGGCAAGGAACACAATCACACTCAATTCTCTTTAGAGACAAAAATTATTCTAGAACTTGCTTCCCTTCTACCCACCATCAAACTCTCCTGTGGGAGGGGGAAGTTAATTTCAGCAGAAATTGTGCTGTCCCTAGAAGGTAAGTTGCTATAAAAACACTCTTGTTCTGTTCCTTCTCCTGTGTGCCTAGCCAAGCTGAAGTTCAAATATATGCAGAAGAGCCCCAGGTTTCTAAATCAGTGCTTACCAGCAGCCATGCGCTTGACTGCAGAGGTGAGACACTTGTGCATTTTTCCACCCCATTTCCTTTTACATCAAACACAATTCTCTTACGCTGGGCTGTCTGTCCAGGAGAACGCAAAGATAGAGATGCTCATTTGCAGTGGCGAGGGAGGAACACCTTATTTATTACATGGGAGAAGTGGCCGTCATCAGTGGAGGGACAGAAAACCACAACGTCAGATAGACAGCTGGTTGGTATGTTTGCCCAGGGTTCTCCCAGGACTACAGTGAACCCCTGGTACACTAGGGCCTTACAGATTCAACCGGCCACCTAATTGACAAAGGTAACTTGTATCACAGTTGCTTAGGATTGCACAGCAACACCTCTCTTGCCCAGAGGCCACTTACCTACAACCTCACTTGTCCAGAACTTAGCCAAGTACTCTGGTCCCTGAGAAGTTTAATGAGCTAGTGCACCACTCAGGCTCTGAAGTGTGCGTACCACACTCACAGGAGAGACCTCACCCAAGGCCAGGGTCATCTTTATGTAATTTTATCCAGCACGACTATTAGATTTCTTAGCCACAAGTAGATTAGAAATCCCAAGTGTTTAAAAGGTGATGATCGACTTGCTCATCTGGCAGATGATGAAAAAGAAAGAAACACATCAAAAGTTAATGAATCCATAGCCACCCAGATGTAGACTCAATGTAGAGGTGAATATACCAGCACCTCGGCAGCTTCTCAGGGTTCTCCACAGATAGCCCCATCTATCAATGAATGCCCAGAAGGATGACTGTCCTTGGCTCCATCATGCCCTTTAGATGGCAGCTTATACATCCAATTAGAAAAACTTTCCTCGGCGGCTTCACTCGAAGCATCCCCAGGCCCTCATTCTGTTCTGCAGCTGCCACTATTTCCTTCCCAGCACCTATCCCATGGACAGCCGTGTTTCTTATGAGTCTCCCGTGTTCCACACCTGCCTACCTCCCACGCACGTGGCATGCAGCTGTGTCCTTCTTGTTCATGGCTGGCTGCCCATCCTAGCTCTGTGCTTGTCACATGGAAGGTGCTTGATAAATAAACGTTGGATGAATAAAGAAATGTCACCAGGGAAGCATTTACATTCCTTGATTACAATGCATCACTTTAGAAATACTCCTTTCAATCTGCAAGTGCTCCACAGAAAGGCAGGTACAAGGACATTCATTTCTCAGAGGAACAGGAAAGGTGGAAGAAGGTAACCAACATTGATTGAGCAACCGTCATGTACCAGGAAATTTAATCCTCACAATGATATAGTAAAGTAGGGGTGATTAGGCCTCACTTCACTGACAAAGAAACTGTGGTTGAGTAACTTTCCAGTTTTATGCAATTAGTGGTAAGCTGAGTAGAAGCCTGTGCCCCACATGCCCTGACTTGGTTGGGTAAAGCTTTAATTACCCTCACTTAAAGGGTAGCTCATGTGTTGTAAGGGATGCCCAATGGACCAAAACCAAGAATTGGGTCCCAAGGGGAATAACTGGGATTGGAACAAAACCTTGTAGATTGGGGCTGAGTCAAATCTGAGCGTCAAAACAGAGAGACCAGGTTCAAAGGGCAGACGTAGAATCGTAAAAAGAATCAAAAGACATGAGTCCTATGAAAACAGGAACTGAGTCACTCTTCAGCCCACTTAAATCTGTCTTCCACCCCCAAACTTTCCCAAAACAGCACTCACTAAGGTCACCAGTGACTTCAACATCATCAGATCCAAGGGGTAAGATTTTGTCTTTCTCTTCCTTGGCTGATCAGCAGCACTGGCTTTCTGAGCACTTCCTCCTTTGTGAATCATTGTTTACCTTTGGCTTCCCGGTCTTCCTCTTACCTATCTGTCTGCTTGATCTCAATCTCATTTGCTCACTTCATCCTCCTCCACCTCAGTCATAAATGTGGGGTTTTTCTAAGATCGATGTGAGACTTCCTCTTTCCCTTTCTCTCTGTCTCTCTCTTCTCCCCCTGCGTCTATCCCCCTTCCCTATTAACTCATTTATTCCCATGACTTTAAATATGACTGACAGGTTGATGACTCTTTAAAATTTTATTTCACATCCTATACGACACCTCTGAGCTTCAGACTTTATTTTCCAGCTGCCTACCTGGCATTTATACTTGCATATTTCAAGGGAGGCTCAAATTTAGTGATTTCCAATACAAACTCATCATCTCGATCCTCATTGTCTTCATAATCCCAACTTGGGAATGAACCCATCTACCCACTTAAACCAGCCAGAAACACAGCACACAGTGTCATCTTCTCCCTCTCCCTCAGTCCTCAGATGTAAACCTCTCCATTTAAAACTTCTAAGCGTCTCTAGAGTTTGCCCATATCTCTTTCTCTCTACCCACCATCCCGGTTAAAGAAACTGTTTTTTTGTTGTTGTTGTTATTTGTTTGTTTCTTTGTTTGTTTGTTTTAGCTGAACCACCCCTGACCAGCCTCTCCACGTCTACTCTTGGGCCCCTCCAATTCATTCTCTTTGTTGCCATGAGAGACATCTTTTTAAAATATAAATCTGAGTACATGATCCCAGTATATATAGAATAAAACTTTAAGTTTGAACATGGTCTACGTGTCCCAGCGTGATTGACTTCTGCCTTGACCCCTGCTCAATCTACGAGACTGGGGAGTGACAGGTGGGGCCCTAGCTCCAGGGGTGGCAAGTGACCCACACCTGGACCATCAGAGCACAGAGGGACCCCCTGACCAATGGCTGTGCCATGGAGACAGTCGCCACGTCCAAGCCAGGCCAATGGGACTCCATCCCGGTTCTTGGCACTGAGTGGGAAAGAGAATTTCTCCTTCCCCTTTCCTCTGCTGAGTGGGCAGGGAGCTCATGTGTGATGCTGCCGCCCTCTTTCCCACGCAGTCTAAAAGCAGAGACCACACACAGGAAGGCAGTAGGGGCAGGCAGAACGATGCCAGTGGATGTTGCTCAGTGCCGGCACCATGGCGCTTACAGGGCAGAACCACAGACTTTCTCTGTAAAGGGCAACTAGTGAATCTTCTAGACCTTGTGGGCCATTCAGTCTCTGTAGTGATCCTCAACTCTGTCCTCCTAGCACGAAAGCCGCACAGTGTGTAAACAAAAGGGCATGGCTATGTCCAATAAAACTTTGTTTATGGACATGGACATTTGAATTTCCACACACTCCAAAAGATTGTTCTTCTGTTGATTGTTTCTCCCCAACCATTTAAGAGGTGTAGGAACCATCCTCCACTGGCCGGACCTCCAGCAGGCGGAGGCCAGATTTGGCTCGCAGGCTGTCACAAGCTGCACCTGCCACTCACTCTGGGCTTTTAGAAATGAAGCCTGAACATTCTCTCTCTCTCCCTCTCTCTCGCTCTCTGGCTTAAGTCAATTCTGGGTATTTTATTTTTCTGTCACTTGAGAGTGAAAGAGTCCTAAACTTCTTATTCTACATATTAGTATCTGGGATTTAGTTTCTCTCTTTGCTTAAACAGCTAAGAAATCTAAAAAACAACAACAACAACAAACGCATAGAAATGAATGCTTAAGCAACTCTTTTCTCATTTGCTGAGATTTAAAAAGAGTTGGATAATACCTTAGCTGGTAAACTGTGATGAAGCTGGGACTGAATGCATGTTTCAGCACTAATATGAACAATTCATACTTAGAAACATCCACACAGTTAGTTATAAATTTACTGACTTAAAAGCCTAGAATTTGAGAAAAAGAATTTATTTTAAAATGTCATATTTGAGTTTCATACTTCCAGGTTGATCAACGATAACTAGAAAATATATTAGACTTTACTAGTAATATTTTTGTCATTGCCATAGGTGGAGTTTATTACCAATGCAGAATACGTAGTTAAAAGTGTCTCAACAATACTTTCATCCATTTACTCACATTCAAGTTGTCTGTGTCAACTCTCCATTCTCTTTCTTTCGGTCCATTACTTCTTTTTGATCATTAGGTTGGTCTGGGATATTTTAAAAACTCATCTTTTAATTTAAAATAGCAACAAGGGAAAATGAACAAATAATTCTGATTAATTAATCTCGATGCCAATAATTAACACACTCTGCAATATTGAAACACATGCTTAAAACTACTTTTGAGAAGAGAAAATTTATTTTTATTTTCACAGTGCACATCCTGAAGTGGATTAAGACGTGCAAACTCATGATGAAAGGAGATTTAGGTCATGTACTGAAAAGTTAGCAGAGCATGAACTTTAGTATTTGGACTACTCCTATATAATAAAGAACTTTAATAGTAGACTCAGTGGCCCCAAGGATACATTTTTGTGGATCCTGAAGTTTTTGCCATATTGGTCTCAAAAACTTAGAAAGCTACCAGCAAGGAAAATGTTCACTTTCATCTTGACCTCACCAGCATTATATAAACATATATTTTATATATATAATATATTTACATATTTATTTATATATATTACTAAGAAGTAATTTAAGCTTCCTCTTCTCTGATTCCTAAGAAAGAAAAAATATTTAATCTCTATTCGTTTTATTCCTATTTAAGGTACACATTTTATGTCCATTTATTATTATTATATTTTGAGACAGGGTCTCACTCTGTCACCCAGGTTGGAGTGCAGTGGCATAAACTCAGCTCATTGCAGCTTCTACGTCTGAGCCTCAAATTATCCAAGTATCTGTGACACAGGTACCCACCACCATGCCCAGCTAATTTATTTTTGTGTTTTTTGGTTTCACTATGCTGCCCAGGCCAGTCTTGAAGTCCTGAGCTCAGGCGATCCATCTGCCTCAACCTCCCAAAGCACTGGCATTACAGGCATGAGCCCCTATGCCTAGCCTCGTGTCCATTTATTTTGAGGCCTTTTGCTTCACTCTTCATAGTCATTTAAAATTCGGTTTAGATTATTCTTTAGTTGTTATTCTCTGTTATCTTTTCCCATCACAGCTTTTAAAAATAAAGGGATTATTTGGCCAGGTGTGGTGGCTCATGCCTATAATCCCAGCACTTTGGGAGGCCAAGGCGGGCGGATCACGAGGTCAAGAGATCAAGACCATCCTGGCCAACATGGTGAAACCCCATTTCTACTAAAAATACAAAAATTAGCGGGGCGTGGTGGCGTGTGCCTATAGTCCCAGCTTCTTGGAAGGCTGAGGCAGGAGAATCGCTTGAACCTGGGAGGCAGAGGTTGCAGTGCGTCGAAATTGCTCCACTGCACTCCAGCCTGGTGACAGAATGAGACTCTGTCTCTAAATAAACAAATAAATAAACAAAACAAAATAAAATATATGGAGTATGTTCCGTTTCCTTTTATATTTTTATCTTAGATAGGTGTTAAATATCTTTTTAATACCACATTTACTTTAAGCCCTTTCAAATAGATTACTGTAATTTATATACCTAACTAATCAAAAATATTAAGGCTCCTGTTGAGTTGGCAATTAACGTTGTATTATGTGTGCACGTTTCCTCACCTCTATTAGTTTAATTGTAAATTCTGACAGCCCTGTGATTTTTATTTCATCGACAGCTAAACATTTTAAGTGATTTATTCAGTATTTTTATGAGAAATAGCCTGTGCAATTTCATTAGCATTTAGTCTCTCATGGTTTTCCAAGAAGTCTGAAAAAGTGCTCCCACCCTTACCCAAGAAGAGAAATAAATATTCAATTTTAATTTACTAATTAATACCATGGTTTCCATCTTAAATAGGGTGTAGGCAAGAGATGCACGCTTCTCGTAAATTCTAGGTGACTTGTATTCTTTATCGATCAAATGTATTTGACTACAAAGTGATATCCACTAGGAACTAACTTTCTGTTGTTTCATTTCACGCAGGTTTAGACACGGCAAGGAGATGGCAGGGCACACACCCTCCTGAGGCACACCACAGTTATCCCTCCAAACCTACTTCTAGATCTTACCCAAAGGGAAACTAGTCAAGGCCAGAAACACTGATGAAAAGCATCACTGTGCTAAGTTTTTGGAGTCTGATGAGATAAAACAGTGTTTAGAGAAATGTGTCACCTTCTTCTTTTTTAACTAGTGGTCAATGGGTAAACAAAAGGTGGTATGGCCACACAACGGAGTACTACGCAGCAGTGAAAAGAAACAAACTACCGATAAATGCAGAAGTACGGATGGAAATTTTTGAGCTGAGTGACAAAAGCCAAACACAAAATGCCTCATACTAAAAGATTCTTTTTGAAATTATAAAAAATACAAACTATTCTATAGTGACATCAGATAGGTCAGTAGTTGTGTGAGGCCACAGGCAGAGAGGCTTTCACAAAGTAGCATGGAAACCTCTCAGGGGAAATGGAAACAACCTGTGCCTTGATTGTGGTGGTGCTCACAGTGTCACAGCACATTGAATGGACACTCTAAATAGTGCAGCTGTTTGCTTGTAAACTGTACCTCCATTAAGTTGAAGATAAATGGCTAATACATTAACAAAGCTTGATGCCATTAGACAATAAAGAAACGCAAAAACAAGGTAAAACTATTTCATGCCTGAATTTTACTGCATAGAAATTTACCTTAATTTTAAAAGTGTAGATCTTTTAAAAGAATATAAATAAAATTTTTATTTAAATTAGAAACAAAACACTCAAACATTCTACTTGCAAATGTGTGAAATAGCATTACAGATTATTCAGTTAGCATTGTATGGAAATACTGTAAGTGTCCTTCAGTAGGAAGCCAGGGAAATAAATTAACTTCAACTTAAAGAGGTATAGTTACATACAATAAGCTGGATCTATTTAGAGTGTCCTAGATAGTTGATAGATAGACAGATAGATAGATAGATAGATAGATAGGCAGGCAGAGAGAGAATGTGTGTGTGTGTGTGAGAGAGAGAGAGAGAAGAAAAAGAAAGAGAAAGAAAGTAAGAGAAAGAGAAAGAAAGAAAGAAAGAAAGAAATAAAGAAAGAAAGAAAGACAAAGAAAAGAAAGAAAGGAAGAAAGGAAGGAAGGAAGGAAGGAAAGAAGGAAGGGAGAGAAATAATATACCAGGCAACAAACAATGAGTAACACTTGAGTATTGATATGGAATGACCTCCAGGATATATTATTACATATTTTTTAAGTGCAGAAAGAACACTGTGTGTATAGAGACTATCTCTGGAAGAACTCATCTATGATTTGAACGTCCTCTTCAAAACTCATGCTGAAACTTAATTTCCAATGTAGCAGTATTAAGAAGTTAATGGATTAAATTAATGAATCAATGTGTTATGATGAGAGTGAGGCTGGTGGCTTTATAAGAAGAAGAGGAATCTGAGCTAGCATGCTATGTAGCATGCTCAGCCCCCTTACCATGAGATGCCCTGCACCACCTCGGGACTCTGCAGAGAGCCCCACCAGTAAAAAGGCACCCAGCAGATGCAGTTCCCCAATCCTGTACCTCCCAGCCTCCACAAATGTAAGAAATAAATTCCTTTTCTTTGTAAGTTACTCAGTTTCAGGTATTCTGTTATAAGCAACAGAAAGGAAACTTAAACCCCCAAGAAGCTGATGAGCATGATCATTTTCAGTGACAGCTGGAGATGGGATGGGGCTTTTCACTGTACAGTTTTAAAACTAATTTTGAGTCAAGTGAATTCAGCATTCAAAATTTAAATGAAGTGAAATTAATAAGACATGTGGACACAAACAGAAGCAGGTGACTTTTCTCAAGGGTCGCTCTCATTCACTGGTTCCAAGGCAAGCCTTGGTAGTGACGGCTGCCAGCCACCCTGTTCCCTTCCTTCTCTTTCCTGGCACCCTTAGACACTCTGCATTGATGCCCACCCCTTCAGTACCCTCACTGCCCACTGCAATTGCCTGAAGGATAAGCACTATCCTGCCATCCTCCTTCCACAGACACCTTTCAGATCCCTGGCATGCAAATTTTCACTTGATGTCTGCCTATGAAATATATGAAAATAAAAAGACATCAATGGGAAGACAATGGGAAGATTTAATATTATAAGGGGGCACAGAAAATATTGTAAAGATGTCAATACTTCCCAAATATTCCAATAGATTTTTAAAATTTTCAACTAAAACCCCACTCAAATCACAGTTTTGCCTCATCACTCTCAAGAATCTTTTTCTTGATGAGGATACCAAGGGTATTTTATTTGCTGGAATTCACTGCGTTATCTGCAGCTTTGGATAAGGCTGATTAATGGCTTCTCCTCCCTTTGATCTAGGATAATCGTATCCCTCCCTTTTGGTGTCTCTGCGCCTTTCTTATCTCCTGGGTCTCTTCCCTTTGTAGGGCCCCAGGGCTCAAGACTCAATTCTCTTCTCCTTGCCATTTATGTTCTCTTCTAATCTCTTTATGACCTGGCTTAATCTCAAGACTTTAAATAGCAACCCTATATTGATGATCCCAATGTTTATCTCTTGCCTGGATCTCTCTCCTGAAGCCCAAGCTCCATGTCCAATTACTTGCTCAATACCTCCACTTGAAAGTCTAAAAAGTACCTCAAACACTGGAGACTCTGGGCTTTCTCCTTCCAAACCTCTCCTGCCTCCCTGTTTTTATCTCAGTGAAGTCTCATCACCAAGCTGCAGATCAAAACCTTGGGGTCACCCTCAGCTTGTCTGTCTCTCCTGCCCTAGATGTGATCTGTCAGGAATTCATGTCAGTTCTTTCTCCAAAGTACAAGCAGCATCCAATCACACCGCTCCGCCTGCTGCACAGCTACAAGCCAGCCCTGCATCTCACCTGAACTATTGCAGCAGCCTCTTAACTGCCTTACTTTCCTTTTGTACAGGGCTGGAAGAAGGATCCCTCTAAGATGGAGTTGATGATGCATGACATTTGTCTGTTACAATGTTGCAGTTTTTTCTCATCCATTTTTTGTTTGTGTGTTTTTTGAGACAGGGTCTCAGCTCTGTCACCCAGGCTGGAGTGCCATGGCATAATCATGTCTCTCTGTAACCTAGGCCTTTGGGGTTCAAGCGATCCTCCTCCCTTTGCTCCCAGAGTAACTGGGACTTCAGGAATGTACCATCACACCTGGATTTTTAAAATTATTTTTTGTGGAAACGGGGTCTCACTATGTTACCAGGCAGGTCTCAAATTCCTGGGCTCAATGATCCTCCAGCCTCAGCTTCCCAAAGTGCTGGGATTACAAGTATAAACCACTGTGCCCAGCCCCCATTTATTTTTTAATAGAAGCTGAAAACATTACAATAGTCTGCCAAGGCCCTACAAGACCCCTCCCCTATACAATCCCCTTCCCCTCTCCCACGCACCCCTTCACTGAGCCACACTGGCCTCCTGCAGCTCTCTAGGTAAACAAGGCAGAGTCCTACATCTTGGGAAGGCTGCTCCTCCCAGACACACCGGCATTCTCAGTTAGCCCCTCCCTGGGCATCTTATTTAGGAGGCATCGGTCTCTGTGACCCTTTCTTCATTTTTCTGCATAACACCTATCCCATAATATCTATGATTACTGGCTGTTCACTGGCAGCTTTTTACTCAGTGAAATATGTGCTGGGCCCTATTTTAACAATTTGGGGATTGGACAGCAAGCAATGCCAAAGTCTGTCAACCAAGTGCACACATGCACATGCGACTGAGGCCTTCATTACACGAACTAAACAACTTCACCTTGAACTGGAATGAGCTCAAGGCCATCTCCTGCTCACTTTCCTCTCTAACCCCAAACAAGGTCTGGAAACAAGGCAAAGGTCTGTTCTGCACACGTCCACGCCCCACAGCTCCTGTGAGAGGTGACACCTCGGTGAGCATTCCTAGCCATCTTGAGTCAGACTAGAAGAGCATCCAGGTTACCTCTGGAGATGAAAAGGACTTAGCGGCTTCTGTGAATGAACATCCTGGAGGACACAGCCTCCTGGGGTGGCTCCTGGGTCAAGCTAGCCAGCTGTTCAAGGCAGAGGCACAACTGCTGTGCCCTGTGTCAGGCAACATGGCAGCGCCAGAACCCCAGGCTTGGAGATGACTTGGGCAGGAGCCCCCGCAGGGGATTCGGCTGGCTGGAGTTCGCCACCAAGCAGAGGCTCTGCATCTACAGAACAGTCTTCCTGCTGTCCCATCCCCTGAGGAGCCTTTGGTCCTGCACAAGATCAGGCCCTGACCAGCGCAGCTCCTTGAAACTGTCCCATGACACAGAATTTATCTTCATGTTGACCTACACCTTGGGGTCTTTGGGTCTCCTTAAGTCAAGCAGAAGCCTCGCCTGAGTGAACGCAGCCAGCTGAGCTCCTCGGCCCTGCAGCGTGGAGCCACCAGGGTGGGTGAAGGCAGCTTCCCTTCCCGGCTGTGCAGCTCGGGGGCGAGTGTTTCCTCTGGAAGATGGCAGCTCCCCAGGAGCACTCGGCCTCCGTGCGGTCACCCTTGGGTCAGACGGGATGTGGAGCTGGGTGTCCGGGCACCTGTGGGGCGCTTCTCTGAGAACCTCTTAGCACTGCGTCAAAGGGCCAGGTCTGCTGATTCCCACTTCTTGGAGAGTGGATTACATTTGGTGGCCTGGAGGGATGCTGATGTGTCCCCTCCTGCCAACCCAAGGCTGGCATTTCTCCCATACACTCCTGTGAGCCCCCTCGCAGCCAGAGCAGGGCGTCCGAGTCCGCTGAGGCCGTGGGGAACAGGGCGGGCTTGGCTGAGAACAGCGTGGAGACCCCGAGTCCACGGGAGGGACCGCTGCGCCCTGGCAGGCCGGCCAGGCGCCCCTCGCGCACTCCGCGGAAACCCTAGCGCAGAAACACCCATTAGAGAGGAGGGGAGGGCGATCTCAGGGCTCGGCTGCGGAGTCACCAGCTCAGGACCTGGCCCTGATGGTGGGGCTGGGCGCTGAAGCCGCTGTTGCATCCGGCTCCGAGAGTCTAAGCACCCGCCCGTTCCCTGCCGCCTGCGGAGTGGGGACCCAAGCCAGATGCCCAGGCGACTTGTGCAACCTCTCACTTCTGTGGCAGGTGCTGGGCAAAGCCACTGCAGACCACCTCACAATCTGAAAAACAAATTCGAGAAACATCCCCAAATTCAGAAAAGGAAAGAAAGCAAAACATCCAATACCTGCCCCACCCCCGCATCACACCCCCATCCTGCAGAAATCAGGAGAGACTCACCCCTCCCTGGCCACTGCGGCCTCCAAGTCCTCAATTCAAACGGAAAGATATAAAAGAAAGAAGTTCCTTGGCATGGGGTGGGGGGAGAGCCAAACTGATGAAACAAAGCAGTGAGACACCGAAGCTTACCAACAAAGGCCCAGTGAAAAGCCGGGCAGTGAACTCTGGCCACAGCGGAACTCACTGCCTCCCCGAGCACGGCCTCGGAGGCTGAGGCCTGCAGGCTCCGACAGAGCCCCGTAAAATGCCCCTGGTCCGGGCCCAGCGCCCGAGATCCGCCCGCAGCCTCCGAAACGCCTTCCCAGCGCTGGAACTCTTCCCGGCCAGGCCCAAAGGCCGTGCGCAAGCACGCAGCTCTCGGTCACCTCCACCTGCTCTGAAACCCCAGGGTCAGCCCGGGATCAGGCCCCCACCCACACCCCACCCCACGTGAAGGGACGCAGGATCCACAGCGACCCTGAAGAACGCAGTCGGGAGCTGTTGCCCAGGGGCGCTGGCCTCGAGGCCCCTCAGCCCTCGCAGGACAGGCCAGTTCATCTGCCACATTGGGACCTGCGCAGCCCTTTTTCCCTCGCTGCTGCTGCAGCAAATAGCAGTTCTTTTGAAGGAAAGAACAGTGTGGTCCTCAAAGTTCATAGTGAGAAATCTCGCAGAAAAGTCATAGCTGCTAAGCTGCGCCATTTGAGGCTGAAGGATTCTTCTTAAAAAAATAATAACTAATTCTGTGTTTCCATTGTTCCTATGACGACCAACCGAAGGAGAAATCTAATGGGCTGGACTCCAGGCTTTTTTTTTTTTTTTTCCATCTGCATATACAGAGCTGCTCATACAACTTCCAGAAAAAGGAAAGAAGAGCAACCCTTTAAAAGTTTATATAGGCAACGCTTCAGCTGGAAAAAATGCCTGCGCTCAATGGTGCTCTCAAGAGCCCACCATGTCCCGGGTGCTGTCCTTGCATTACTTCAAGCCAGAGCAATCCTGTGTGCAAACATGTATCCCAGTCCACAGAGGATCGTGCGAGCCTGCTGCTTGGAGAGATTGAAAAAAATATCATGTGCTCAAAGCCGCAGTTAATGGCAAATGGCACTGGCATTTTTGAGCTGTTCATTTGGTTACCTGTTACCTCTCACTCTCCGCCGCTAATACATACAGTGACTGTGTGTACAACGTACATGTTATAGAAATATATAATGTATGATAATATAATGTATGAATGTTTACATATTAAACATAAAATAATTTAATCTTAAGCATACATAAAATACATCATTTAAATATTTAACAAGGGGTTGACTACTTTCTTGTATACATTTTAAGGGGTGTTGTGATATGATGACAAACAACCTGCACCTCCTGTGAACCTAATGAGGGGGTGTTTCTCTCTCCACACACCCATCGTCGAAATGCAACCTAGGAGTCCAGCCCAAAGGGCTGCTCCCCTCCCTCTGGGCCCAGGCTGAAAAGGAGGTCACTGGCCAAGAAGAGGAAGGGGGAAATGACCCGGGGAGGCATGGCCTGGTTCTGGGAGCCTCTGTCCCAGAGTGACAGGAGACCTTCCGTCAGCAGGTTATGCAAGCCTACAGCTAACTTCCAAGGACCACCAAGAACCATCCACCAATGGGGAGAAAAAACAGACGCTTCTGATCACAGAAACAGTCTACACTGCTCCTTTAGGCTACAATTAACTGGCCACAGTGAGATTACTAAGAAAGGCAGTGCACACCTGCCAAATGATCTTAGCAGGTGACAAAACTAAATGCCATGATGTCAGAACACCTCCTTAGTCTCCAAAGACACAGCAATTTCCCTAAATGCAGGCACTGACGATTCTAATGCTTGTGTCACTAACTAGTTAAGTTTGACGTTTATTTTAATAGTGGATAACAAATATCCTTTTTATGGTGTTGAGAAACCAGTGAAATTCATGATTATGGACGAGTAGAAAGATTTCTAATCTTACACACACACACACACACACACACACACACACACACACCTGGTCAGCTTAGGTGACTTTTTATAGGTTGACTATAAGTTCTGCAAGGGCAGGAACTGATGAGTGACCTTGTATCCCCTGCCACCTCTGGCTCTTGATAAATAAGTGTTAAGTACATGCCATTTACTCCAATTCTCGGTTTTAATAAAATAGCTAACAACCCTGAAAACACCTATGTGTTTTATTTTATTAATAAAATATTTTTATCAATCCTTTGTCTCTTTCTGAAACAATTAATTTGGACAAGGTGCTTACCTTGTTGTCTAAAAAATGGCAAATAACTACCTGTGAGGTCCCTCCCAGGTCTGTTTCAATGACTCAGGCTTTGTGAGCTCAGTTCTTCAAAAGTAACAACTGCAAGAATTTCTGCTGAGTTTTTGGAGGGGCCCTAGAAACTCTAATTTTCCATTCAATTGCAGAAATAGAACACCAATTTGCTTTGGATTTCTCTAGCCCTGTCATTTTTAACCTACAACATTTTTGATCTTGCAGACCCTCCAGATCTTCTGCCATCTAAAAATCCCACTTGGACTCTAACTTCTGAAGCCCTCCTCTCAAAAGTGATTGAAGTACAGGTGAAAGCTTCATTCTCTCCGTTTATATTCCTTGTGAGAAAAAAACTAGTGACAAAATTTTCTCAGTTGGTGACCTTTCTTGAGTTTCTCCTTTGAAGAATATAAGCTTGAGAATAGATCTTTGCTCCAGGACCTTTATTACACAAGGCGAGACATAATTACAATAATTAAAATGGTGAAATCAGACATAGCTAAAATGCTTCAAAATGTCACTTTTGTTGTCCTAGTAAACACTCATTCTTACTTCTTACAGTTTATAGACAAATTAGCCAGACAAAACCTGCTGCTTTGTAAGGTTGGCAGTGAAGTTGACGCCAGCCACCTTCCTAAACCCCCATCCCCTACCCCTGATTACCTGCAAAGCCAGCACATGGTCAGCTCATGGAGCATGGCCATTCCACATGTACCATAAATTAATGAGTAGCTTCTTCATTCTGCAATAGGACTGAATTTGTTCCAGGAATGTTTAATTGGTTTTTAGAAAGTCTTCCTATTAGGATAATCATGAGCTGTGATAAGTATTTGTGCTTGAATATTACTCCATATCTGAAATATGCAATTTAAAGAGAAGTATCATGATGTATAATGTATTATAGCCTCTGGACAAAAATCTGTCAACCAAAACATATGTATACACATATGAGATGAGAGAGAGAGAGATGAGTTAAGAAAAAAAGATAAGGAGAGGGGAAAGCAGAGATAGGAGGCATGCTTATAAAGAAGTGGCCCTCCCATGACTTAACTGGGGGAGACAAGAGCTGCAAACTCTAATGCCTGTAGTGACCTCACAGACCTATGAACAAGAGAATCAGGCTGGCAGCTCCAGTGAGAACTGGAGGTCAAACGTACCTCTAAGGGGGATGGTTACCATTTAGCCACTTACCATCTTTCATGAAAGCAGATACAGTTGGCCAACAATTCCCATTTTTCAAGAGAAACACAAAATCTACACTTGCAATGTAAAATCTTCTGATTTTTAAATGTTGCCATTAATTAAATTCCTAGGCTACAGACCTATCTGGCATGTTACTGTGCTGAATGCTGTAGGCAACTGTAACATAATGGTAAATATTTGTATATCTAAACATAGAAAAAGAACAGTAAAAAGATAGCATTATTATCATCTTATGAAGCCACTATTGTATATGGGTTCCATTGTTTACTGAAATGTCATTATGTGGCACATGACTAGCTGGAGTCATAAAGTATGTAGCCTTTTCAGATTGGCTTCTTTCACCTAGCAACATGCACTTTTAAGCATCCTCCATCTCTCTTCATGGCTTGATAGCATATTTCTTTTCAGCACAGATTAACAATCCATTGTCTGCATAGTTTATTTATCCACTCATCCACACAAGGGCATCTTAGCTGATTCTAAGTTAGGAAAATTATGAATAAAGCTGCTATAAATATTCATGAGCAGATTTACATGGACAACGGTGTTCAACTCAATTGGGTAAGTACCAAAGAGAGAAATCACTGGATCATATGCTAAGAGTATGTACACTTTTATAGGAAACTGCTAAGTTGCCTTCCTAAGTGGCTGTACCATTGTGCCTTCCCATTAGCAATGAATGAGACTTCCTGTCGCTTCACATCCTCATCAGAATTTGATGTTGTCACTGATCTGAATTTTTTCCATTCTAATAGACGTGTAGCAGTATCTCACTATTGCTTTAATTTGCAATTTCCAAATAACATATGATGTTGAACATCTTTTTATATGCTTTTTTGCCATTGGTGTATCTTCCTTGATGAGGTTTATGTGTAGGGCTTTGGCCCATTTAAAAATCAGCTTATTTATTCTCTTATTATTAAGTTTTAAGAGTTTAGTTCTTTGTATATTTTTGATACCAATCCTTTATCAAATGTTTACTTTGTAAACTTTTCTCCAGTATATGGCTTGTCTTCTTCTCTTGACTTTGTCCTTCTGAGAGCAGAAGTTTTTAATTTTAATGAACTCTAGCTTATAAATTGTTTATTTCATGGATTGTGCCTTCAGTTTTGCACTGAAAAAGTCACTGTCATACCTAAGGTCATCTATGTTTTCTCTTGCTTTATCTCCTAGGTGTTTTATAGTTTTGCATTTTACATGTGTATGTACAATCAGTTTTGAGTTCATTTTTATGAAGTGTGTAAGGTTTATATCTACATTTATTTTTTGCATGCAGATGTCCATTTGTTCCAGCAATATTTGTTGAAAAGACTATATTTCTCTATTGTATTGTTTTTCTCTTTTGTCAGAGATCAGTTGACTAAATTTATGTGGGTCAACTTCTGTTCTCTCTGTTCCATTGATGTATTTGTCTATTCTTTCACCAATACCACGCAGTCCAGACTACTCTAGTTGTATATGTCTTGAAGTCAGGTAGTGCCAATCTGCCAATTTTGTTCTTCTCCCATATTGAGATGGCTATTCTGGGTCTTTGCTTGCCCATATAAAGTTTAGAATCATTTAGTCAATATTTACAAAATAACCTCCTGGGATTTTGACTGGGATTAATCTACAGATCAAGTTGGGAATAAGTGACATTTTCACATTATGGAGTCTCTCTGACCATGAACACAAACTATTGTTCCATTTATTTAGTTATTTAGTTATTTGATATTTGATATTTCACGAGAGTTTTGTTGGTTTTTTCTTATAGATGTTATACACACTTTCTTATATTCACACCTCAGTAGTCCATTTGAGGTTGTTAAAGTAAATGGTAATGTGTTTTTAATTTCAAATTCCCTTAGTTCTTTGCTGGTATATAGGAAAGTGATTGGCTTTTGTATATTAACCTTGTATCCTGCAAACTTGCTATAACTGCTTATTAGTTCTAAGAGCTTTTTTGTTGGTTCTTTGGATTTTCTAAGAGATAATTATGTTATCAGTGAACAAACACAGATTTATTTCTTCCCCCTCAATCAGTATTCATTTTATTTATTTTTCATGTGTTATTGCATTAGCTAGGATTTCTAATACAAAGTTGAAAAGCACTGGTGAAAGCCAACATCCTTGCTTTATTCCTGTTTTTAGCTGTAGGTTTTTGTAGCTCTTCCTTATTAAGTTGAAGAAATCCCCCTCTATTCCTAGTTTGCTGAGAATTTTTATCATGAGTGGGTATAGGATTTTGTCTGATGTTTTCTTCTGTATCTATTGATATGATCATGTAATTTTTGTGAATCTATTGATATGATCTGTTGATGTGATGGACTACATTAATTGATTTTTCAAACGTTGAACATAGCATTTTGTATAATTCAATTCTCATATTCAATAGTTAGGTTTTACATAGCATTTTGTATAATTCAATTGTCTCTCTTTTCTTAGCATAGAAATTATATCCTTCTACAACTTTTTAAAATCAGTTGCCCTAGATTTTTCCTCCCAACACTTTGGGAGGCCAAAGGGGACATAGCCTGGGCAACATAGCCCCATCTCTACAAAACATAATAAAATTTTTAAAAAGTCCAGGCATGGTGGCATGTGCCTGTAGTCCCAGCTACTCAGGAGGCTGAAATGAGAGGATCACTTGAGCCTATAAATTTGAGGCCACAGTGGGCTGTCATTGTGTCATTTCACTCCTGCCTAGAAGGCTGTTAGACCCTACCTCTAAAATAAATAAATTAATTAATAAAAAGAAAGGAAGAAAAGAGAAGCAAGGGCAGCAAATAGAAAATAGTAATAACTATGGTAAGTGGGCGAAGGACATGAACAGACACTTTTCAAAAGAAGACATTTATGAGGCCAACAAACAAAAAAATGCTCACCATCACTGGTCACTAGAGAAATGCAAACCAAAACCACATTGAGATGCCAACTCACGACAGTAAGAATGGTGATCATTAAAAAATCAGGAGACAATAGATGCTGGAGAGGATGTAGAGAAATAGGAACACTTTTACACTGTTGGTAGGAGTGTAAATTAATTCAACCATTGTGGAAGACAGTGTGGCGCTTCCTCAAGGACCTAGAAATAGAAATTCCATTTAACCCAGCAACCCCATTACTGGGTATATATCCAAAGGATTATAAATCATTCTATTATAAAGACAAATGCACATCTATGTTCATTGCAGCACTGTTTACAATAGCAAAGACCTGGAACCAACCCAAATGCCCATCGATGATAGACTGGACAAGGAAAATGTGGCACATATACAC
>CAUYLG010020024.1:0-55727 GCA_963573385.1 Cacajao melanocephalus
TGAACACCCATTTGCAATGATCATCTGCAATTTAAAAGACACGTAGAGAGAGAGCCTATTGATAGTGCAGGTTTGCTTCATGTGGTGATATTACCAGAACTTCCATAGCCCCCCAAATTTAGTTTAAAACACTGTTTTAGAGTATTCTTGATTTCATTCTTTCTGGAGGTGATAAGTATTAAGATGTGAAAGAAAGTAGGCACATCAGGAGTTATAAAGTTGTTCTGTAGTCTCCTTGTACATACTCTGCTTTACCATTATTATGAGAATACAGACCTGAGATCCATCATAAAATAAAGACCTGAGATTGATTATGGAATCACTGTGAACCAGCACAGCTCACAGATACCCACAGTGCTATTTCAGTCTGTTTCCCTTTGCCATGTACCCTCTGAATCACAGAGTATGAGCAAAAAGGATCTAAAAGCCCCCACAGTTCAGCTCTAATATTGAATAGAGAATAACATCAAGTATTTTTTCCTGAAGCCAAATATACCCCCCAAACGTGTTGCTTTATTTCTTTTTAAACTTAGCTTTTGCTCTTAAAATAGTACTTATGGTACACAGAACCTATCATTGGGTGAGTATTACAGAAATTTTTAAACTTTACCAAGAATGGGGAAACTCTATTTCACACCACTATATTGTGATATTATAAATAATATGCTTTCATTTTATTTTACCAACTTCCTTGTTAGGAAGTTAGACTAGTGGGTCTGAGGGAGGGACAAGGAGGAACAAAATGCTTGGGCAACCAAAATAAGTAAGATCCAACGGTCTCAATATCTCCCTGTCTTTATATTGCTCTCAGCTGATTCCTTTCTCATGGCACTGGGGAGTCTTGGAAGCTGTGTTCTGGCAGATGTGGCAGGCCTAGCACTCTCTGAACACTAGAAGTACAGAGAACCTTTCCCAAGCAACCTGAGGTGGCGACAAGCATCTAGAGAGAGCAGCGAGGGTAGTGATTGGACACACAGGCTAGAAGGTTTTTCTGATGCTCGCCAACCCCCTACTCCCCGCCCCCCGCCACAGAACTCAATGCTTTTCATGGAGTCTGAGTATAGCTGAACTGCTGAAGACAGAAATGAGTTCCCATCAAGGTCTCAGAGGTCAATTCAGGAGTGGAACAACAGTGCTGTTTTTTCAGAGAGGAAAAAACAGATTGACTGAGAAGATTCAGTGTCTTTACACATTCTAAATCGTCTCAATATTTAATATCATGTAGCCACAATTCTCTAGAAGAAAATGTGTAGAAAGTTGTATCTTTCCAGGAAAAATCTTTGTCAGCTTTCACAGCTGGTTGTATTACATGTCAATAACAATGTAAGTTTACTGGAGCTTGCCTGCCTTTGCACCCCAACAAAAGTACTTCGCATGTGCCAAATACAGTTTAAACAATCTAGCTGCTTGGTTTCCAAGTGCATAGTATCTGAGTTCTGGTCTTCAAAAGTACAAGTTCAAGAGAACCAACTAAACAAAATGTTATACCCCAATTAGACAAGTTTAAATAAGAATTAAAGAATAATAATAATTTAATGGAATTACGTTTTCTATGAAGAAGGATACAAAGTAGAGCAATGACTTTCATATTTAGCAAAGAAGGGGGCCAGGCTCTCATAAAATGAATGCAGATAGATCTTCTGTAATAGTTTCATAACTCTCATGAATATTGGAGAGACACATTATACAATTTCAAGTTGGTGCCACGTTTAGGAATATCTAGCAGTCTATTTGATAAAGAAACATTTTCTTTTATACAAACCTAATAATGAGATAGATGCAGTTTTTTGTTTTTAATTAGTTTTTCATAGTCACATATTCAAGGGAGCGTGATACTGTTTGGTAAAACGAGATGATTCCACATCATGTTTTTGTTTGGTTTTAAAGATGAAAGAGTTGAAAAACCTTCTTTTGTCACAGCAATGCCAACCAATTATCACTTTTTTTGAGATCATAATCCAAAATTACATTGTGATTTAGTTACAAAAATTTTTTGTAATGACTTTTGAATTTATAACTCATCAAAACTTTCCGTAGTTTAGATAAAAACAAAAAATTTGAAATCATCTAAATTTAAAAAATGGTGCCTGTCAATTCTACCCCCTACTTTTTCACCTATCATGCCATGTTCAAGTCTTATATTTGAAAAGTATTAAAAATGAAAAAGTATTAAAAAATAAAAAATTAAAAGTATTAAAAATTAAAAACAATACTTGAAAAATGTAAGTGCTGTTAATTTCAGGACACTTTTGCCAAAGTAGTATTTTTTGTGAGAAAGCCATAATCTCATCAACAGTGCCTTCAAAAAAATTCAACAGAAAATGTGAACTAGTAACTGATCATGATAAGAAAATAAAACCTAGAAAAAGCAAAGTTTGAGGGCAGAGCAACTTTAGTTTTCAGTGTGAAACCATCACGGTCTCTTGGAAGAGGTTTCTCTTTCAAAGCACATTGCTGTCCAGAGGTGCTCAAGGCCCAGACACGTTTATTCTTCCAAATAGGAAGGTGTAGAAAAAAACTCCTGTCAAAAAAATCCAAATATCTTGTCAAAATGATTATGAAATAGGTTGCTTCCTTCATCCAGGTGTGGCCAATTTAAGAGTTTGAGGAAGATGATAAAATTGTTGGTAAACTCAGGGAAGATTGAGCTACCAACCTCTGGCACACAAAGTCCTCTGTCATAGGAAGATGGAACAAGCATTTTTTTCCCTCAGGATTTTCCGGCCTTGGGTCTAAAATCACATGATTTTTTTGGTACCTGTTAAAAATGTGACCCTTAAATATGAACATGCAGGCAGCCTCCCTCAAATGATTTGGCTGTAGCAGGGGTGTGTCTATCCAGATCTCACAGACTTTCAATGATTCTTTTTTTTTTTTTTTTTTGAGACAGAGTCTCACTCTGTCACCAGGCGCCAGGCCGGAGTGCAGTGGCGCGATCTCGGCTCACTGCAACCTCCACCTCCCTGGTTCAAGCAATTCTCCTGCCTCAGCCTCCTGAGTAGCTGGGACTACAGACGCATGCCACCACGCCCAGCTAATTTTATTGTATTTTTAGTAGAGACGGGGTTTCGCTATGTTGGCCAGGATGGTCTCCATCTCTTGACCTCATGACCTGCCCCCCTTGGCCTCCCAAAGTGCTGGGATTACAGGCGTGAGCCACCGTGCCCTGTCCTCAATGATTCTCTTACTACCTTCCGGACATGGAATGACCCGGGTCATTCCAGTCATGGACATGGATATGACCATATTCGAGGACACTGAACTGCCAGAGATGGATGGCAGCAGACTTCTAAAGGGCGCCTCTCTCCCTTTCTACCCATAAACACACCCACACTGGTTTTTCTGCCTCCCCTGATGTGAAGTGACTTGTGGATAGAGAGTCTATTCACATTTTAGAAAGTGGCGTTGAATGTGTGTTCATAGTAAACTACCAGGAACAGCCCAGGACACAGGGAAGATTGCAAACACAGAGCTGCATACAGGAAAAGAGAAAGTGACGATCTCATCTACTGTTTGATCAAGTTAAACAAACATCATTGAGTTGCCTTCAAGAAGAAATTTATTTGGTTTGAAGTATTCTACACACGGGCATAGTCCAGTGAAAATGAACAGATTTCTTGAACACGGACGTAGAGTGGAAGTGCTGAAACGCGCTCACTGAAACAATTCCACTTGACACTGCTGGCTTATGACCCTCAAGGTAGATTAGACATTTACAAACAAAAGCACCCAGAACCACCACCAAGACCTGATTTCTGCCTGTTTCCTCTCCCAGTCTCACGCTTAACTATATTTGGGCTCCTAACGACCTTCTCTACGGAGGCGGAGGGCCAGCTGCATGTCTCTGGGCATAATTGTGACACGCCTGGCATGGATGGCACATAGGTTGGTGTCTTCAAAGAGGCGCACCAGGTAGGCCTCGCTGGCCTCCTGCAAGGCGCCAATGGCCGCGCTCTGGAAGCGCAGGTCCAGGCTGATGGCCTGGGAGATCTCGCGCACAAGGCGCTGGAAGGGCAGCTTGCGCAGGAGCAGATTCGTGGACTTCTGGTACTTTCTGATTTCGCGCAGCGCCAGGGTGCCAGGCCTGTAGCGTTGAGGCTTCTTGATCCCTCCTGTAGGCGGCAACCTCTTGCCTGGGGCTTTGGTGGCCATGGGCTTCCTGGGGGCCTGCCAGGCGGTGGCTTTGCGGGCGGTCTGCTTGGTGCGTGCCATGGTGTGGGGCCTCGGCCTTTCTCCGGTCCTTGAGCTGAGCCTGGTGAACTGGAGGTAGCGGTGGTTTCAGACAGCAGTGACGGTGGGGCTGTGGACAAAATTCAGAAAGCCTGTGAGTTGAGATCCATGGGCAAGATGCTCCCACACATGCAGCCCCTGAAACCCAGCCCCAGACTTACCAGTTCGTTGGTCTGCAGGTCAGTGGCCCTGCTGCTAAGTCTCCAGGGGGTCCTGGGCTTCCTAGGTCTACACGCCAACGGTGGGGAATCTCCCTCCTAGGCAGTCTCGCACTGGCTGGAGATCTCTGTGGGCTCAGCTAAGTCCAGCTTCTTATAAGGGGCTCAGATGATTGCATTAGACCCTCCCAGTTACGTTTCGTTGCACTCACTTCTTCACCAGATTCTCAACCTCATCAGGGCTGTGAAAACTCCATCAAGTCCCCGGGGACTTCCCTCCCAAGGGAGGGAGGAACAAGGCCAGCCTCTCACAAGGGGCTCAGATGATTGCATTAGACCCTCCCAAGTCCAGACTCCTATAATTGGCTTGGATGATTGCGTTAGACCCACTCAGCTAAGCTTCACCAGACCCTCAACCTCATCAGGGTTGTGAAAACTCAATCAAGTCTGGAACGTGCCTTGTAGGAGGGATGGTAGGTGGGTGGGTCACCTAAAGTTCTGGGTACAAAAGAGAATCTGAAAGTTTACATTTGTCGATCATTATGGAACTATTGACAGTGAAAAACCAATTTAAATAAAGTCGGCAGTTAGCCAAATTACACATCTGCTCTAAGACACCAAGGCATGAGAACATGAGGTTTTATCAGTTTCTTTGAGAATGAAGTGTACTGGTGGGGGGTGGGGGATATATGGAAATTTGAAATGGTCACTTCTCTGTCAGGGATTCTCCTGCAGTATTTTCTCCCCAAAAGTGACACTCATGAAAATCTTCTGGTAGCCTCCAGCAGATTTGGCTCCAGATAAGCCAAAGCTTTCCTGAGAAAAGAATCACATGTGACTGTCACAGATGTTCCCCCTCAGCCCCCTGAAGCTCCTTTTCCCTTTTGAAGGTGGACTGGATTCCTGAGCTGAGCTATCCTGCCATTGGCCATGATGGGAATGCCATGAGCTCCCGAGAAGCTAGATTTGACCTCACTTAGCTGCTGACCCGAGGTCACAGATGAGCTAGGAAACCATTGAAAATATTTTGTTATTTTAATATTTTTAGGGGTAACTATGGTTTTAGGTTCCATAGATAAACTGTATAGTTGTGAATTCTATTCAAATAAACTGTTAACAGACTTTTGTGATACCTGTAGTAGAAATTAACGCCCAATTCAATGCAGGTATGGCAAACAGAACAATAGATTCCATGATATCAGTAGTTAGAAAATAAGTTCACATTAGCATTTTAAAATTAGAGTTTATTATTATTTATTTTGTTGTTGAATTTTTAAAAACCGTGTTTCAATAGCTTTAGGAGTACAGGTTGTTTTGGTTCCATAGATAAACTGTGTAGTGTTGAAGTCTTGGATTTTGGTGTACTCATCACCCAATTAGTTTACATTGTACTAGACTGGCAGTTTCTCCTCTGTCACCCTCTCTCACCCTCCCTCACCCTCCCCACTTTTGAGTCTCTAATGTTTAGTATCCTACACCGCATGCCTTTGTGGACCCACAGCTTAGCTCTCACTTCTAGGTGAGATCCTGCACTATTTGCTTGTAGATTCCTGAGTTACTTTAAACAGAATAATGGCCTCCAGTTCCATCCAAGTTGCTGACATAGACAGAATTTCATTGTTAATGGCTGAGTAGCAGTGCATGATGCATATGTACCCATTTTCTTTTCCTTAGTTTTGTTTTGTTTTATTATTATATCAATAGTTTTTGGGGAGCAGGTGGTGTTTGGTTACATAGATAAGTTAGTTAATGGTCGTTTCTGAAATTTTGGTGTATCCATCACCTGAGCAGTGTAGACTGTACCCAATGTGTAGTCTTTTATCCCCCACCCCCTTCCATCTTTCTCCTGGAGTCCACAAGGTCCACTGTAACATTCTTACGGTTTTTCTTCCTCATAGCTTAGCTCGCACTTGTAAATGAGAACATAGAATATTTGGTTTTCCATTTCTGAGTTACTTCACTCAGAATAATGGTCTCCAACTCCATCCAGGTTGCTGTGAATGCTATTATTTCGTTCCTGTTTTTAGCTGAGTGGTATTCTATGGCGTGTGTGTGTGTGTAGTGTATATGTATATGTGTATATATATGTGTGTGTATATGTATATGTGTACATATATTTGTGCATGTGTATATCTATATATATATATATAGATATACACACATATATATAATATTTTCTTTATCCATTCCATTGATGGGCATTTGGGCTGGTTCCATATTTTTGCAACTGTGAATTGTGCTGCTATAAACATGCACGTGCAAGTGTCTTTTTCCTATAATGACTTATTTTCCTCTGGGCAGATACCAAGTAGATGATTGGTGGATCAAATTGTAGATCTCTTTTTAGTTCTTTATGAAATCTCCACACCATCTTCCACATCGGCTGTGCTAGTTTACATTTCCACCAGCAGTGTAAAAGTGTTCCCTTTTCCCCACATTCATGATAACATCTATTATTTTTTGATTTTTAAATTATGGCTGTTCTTTGCAGGAGTAAGGTGCTGTTGCATTGTGGTTTTGATTTTCATTTCCCTGGTCATTAGTGGTGTTGAGCATTTTTTCATATGCTTGTTGGCCATTCATATATCTTCTTTTGATAATTGTCTATTCATGGCTTTAGCCCACTTTTTGATGGGATTTTTTTTTTCTTGTTGGTTTGTTTGAGTTCTTTATAGATTCTAAATATTACTCCTTTATAAGATACATAGACTGTGAATATTTTCTCCCACTCTATGGGTTTTCTGTTTGCTCAGCTGATTATTATTATTTTTTGCTGGGCAGAAGGTTTTTTAGTTTAATTAAGTTCCATCTATTTATCTTTGTTTTCCTTGCACTTGGTTTTGGGTTCTTGGTCATGAACTCTTTGCTTAAACTCATGTCTAGAAGAGTTTTTCTGATGTTATCTTCTAGAATTTTCATGGTTTCAGGATTCAAATTTAAGTCTTTGATATCCATCTTAAGTTGATTTTTTGTATAAGGTGAGAGTTGAGGATCCACTTTCATCCTTTTACATGTGACTTGCCAATTATCCCAGCACTATTTTTTGAAAGGGTGTTCTTTTTCTCCTTCATGTTTTTGTTTGCTTTGTTGAAGATCAGTTGACTGTAAGTATTTGGCTTTATTTCTTGGTTATCTACTTTGTTTCATTGGTCTGTATGCCTATTTTTTATGCCAGTAACTATAACCTGTAGAATAATTTGAAGTCAGGTAATGTGATGCCTCCAGATTTCTTCTTTGTGATTAGTCTTACTTTGGCTGTACAGGCTCTTTTATAGTTCCATGGGAATTTTAGAATTGTTTTTCCTAGTTCTGTGAAAAATGATGATGGAATATTGATAGAAATTGCAGTGAATTTGTAGCTCACTCTTGGCAGTATAGTCATTTAAAAAAATATTGATTCTACCCATGCATGAGCATGGGAAATTTTTAAATGTGTTTTTGTCATCTATGATTTCTTTCATCAGTGTTTTGTACTTTTCCTTTAGAGGGCTTTCACCTGCTTGGATAGATATATTCCTAAGTATTTTTTTTGCAGCTATTATAAAAGAGGTTGAGTTCTTGATTTAATTTTCAGCTTTGTCACCGTTGGTGTACAGTGCTACTGATTTGTATGCATTGATTTTGTATCCTTAAACTTTACTGAATTGGTTTAACAGATCTAGAAGCATTTTATATGAATCTTTAGGATTTTCTAGGTATACAATCATATTATTGGCCAACAGTGACAGTTTGACTTCCTCTTTACCATTCTGGATGCCCTTTATTTCTTTCTCTTGTCTGAGTACTCTGGCTAGGAATTCCACTACTGTGTTGAATAGGAGTGGTGAGAAAGGGCAACCTTGTCTTGTGCCCCTTTGCAAGGGAAATGCTTCCAGCCTTTGTCCATTTAGTATGACATTGGCTGTGAATTTATCACATACGGCTCTTATTATTTTGAGGTGTGTTCCTTCAACACCTATTTTGGCCTGAAGTTTTCTTTTTTTGTTTTTCTCTGCCAGGTTTTGTATCAGAATGATGCTGGTCTAATATTTTGGGATAGTTTCAGTAGGAATGGTACCAGCTCTTTTTTGGGCCTCTGGTAGAATTTAGCTGTAAATCCTCTGGTCCTGGACTTTTTTTGGTTTGTAGGCTATTTACTACTGCCTCAATTTTAGAACTTATTATCGGTCTATTCTAGGATTCGATATCTTCCTCATTCAGTCTTGGCAGGGTGTATGTGTCCAGGAATTTATCCATTTCTTCTAGATTTTCTAGTATGTGCATAGAGGTGTTTATAGTATCCTCTGATGGTTATTTGTATTTCTGTGGGGTCAGTGGTTATATCCTTCTTATTTCTGACTGTGTTTATTTTAATCTTCTTTTTTTCTTCTTCATTAGTCTGGCTAGCGATTTATCTATTTTATTAATTTTTTTCAAAAACTAGCTCCTGAATTCATTGATTTTTTTTTTTTAAGGGACTTTGTGTCTGTCTCCTTCAGTTGAGCTCTGATCATGGTTATTTATTATCTTCTGCTAGCTTTAGTGTTTGTTTGCTCTTGATTCTCTAGTTCTTTTAGTTGTGATATTTCTTCAGTTGAGATCTTTCTAACATTTTGATGTGGGTATTTAGTGCTACAGATTTCTCTCTTAACACTGCTTTAGCTGTATCCCAGAGACTCTGGTACATTGTATCTTTGTTCTCAGTAGTTTAAAAGAACTTCTTGATTCCTACCTTAACTTCATTATTTACTAAAAAGTAATTCCAGTGCACATTGTTCAATTTCCATGTAGCTTTACAATTTTGAGTGAATTTCTTAATCTTGAGTTCTAATTTGATTGTGCTGTGATCCGAGAGACTGTTATGATTTCAGATCTTTTGCATTTGATGAGAAGTGTTTTACTTCCAACTATGTGTTCAATTTTAGAGTGATTGCTTTGTGGTGATGAGAAGAATATAAATTCTATTGTTTTTTGGGTGGAGAGTTTTGTAAATATCTGTCAGGTCCACTTGATGCAGAGCTGAGTTCAGCTCCTGAATATCTTTGTTAATTTTTTTGTCTTGATGATTTGTCTAATATTGTCAGTGGGGTATTAAAATATCACATTATTTTTGTCTGGGAGTCTATATCTGCATTGTTTTATTGTGATTCTTAGCTTCTTTCCATTGGGCTACAACATACGCTTTTAGGTCAGTGAAGTTTGTTTTTATCCATATCCTGAAGCCTCCTTTTGTCATTTCAGCCATCTCAGACCCAGCTCATTTCTGAACCCTTGGTGGAGAGGTGTTGCAGTCATTTGGAGGAAAAGGGGCACTCTATTTTTTGGAGTTTTCAGGTTCTTTCTGCTAATTCTTTCTCATCTTTGTGGGCTTATCTACCTTCAAGCTTTGAAGTAGCTAACCTTTGGATGGGTTTTTTGTTGTTGTTGCTGTTTGTCTGTTTGTTTGTTTGTTTTTAAACACTCTGGCCACTCTTCCATAGGGCTGCTGCAGTTTGCTGGGTATCTGCTCCAGACCATAGTCACCTTGGTTTTTCCCATACTTGGAGGTATCACTCTTGAAGGCTGCAAACCAGCAAAGGTGGCATCCTGCTTCTTCTTCTGAAAGCTTTGTCCCAGGTAGGTTTCTGGCTTGAATGTGCCTATAGGATGTGACTAGTGACAGTGGTTGGGAAAGTCTCATGTAGTCAGGAGGAATGGTATCAGGAATCTGCTTGAAGAAGCAGTCTGACTGCTTTTTACTAGAGCAGCTGTGCTGTGTTGGGGATCTCCTCAGCTCCTGATCCATTACGGCGCTGCAAGGCCCCAGGCGGGACCAGCTGAGATGCCCGAACAGTCACGGTGGTAGCCTGCCATGCCCTATGGGCACTTGGACTCAGAGAAAAATTAGAACTCTGTCAGCTGTAGAACACAGGCAGGTGTGGCTGGAGGCCCTGGCTGGGAGGACCTGCCCCATTAGGAGCAGTGGATTGGGGTCCTGCTTAAAGAATCAGTCTGGCCACATTCTGCGAAAGCAGCTGTGCAGTGCTGTGCTGGGGGGACCCTTCCTTGTCCTCACCATTTGGATACTCCAAAGCCTGCAGGCTGAGTTGACACAACAGCAGAGATAGCAGCCCGCCCCTTTCCCAGGGTCTCTGACCTGTCTCAGGCGGGCTTCACCTTGTTTCTTGTGGCTGGCTGGAATTCCAAGCCAGTGGGGCTTATCTTGTGGGTGCCATGAAATTGGGGCCTGCAGATGGATGCTGTTCAGACCCCAGGATTTAGCCCCCTTTCTATGGGCACACTTAGACCTCTTGCTTTGCCTGAGCTGCAGATGCCCTTGTCAGAGATCCCGAGCCCAGAGTCTAAAGCTCCTAGGTCTCTGTACATGTCTGAGCAGCTGCATTGCGGAGACCACACAGCTATGTGTGTTGGACCCAAGGATCTGGTGGCATGGGCACACGAGGGAAGCTCCTGATCCACAGATTGCAAAGATCCATGGGTGAAGTGTGGTTTCCCGGGAGCATGCAATCACTCACTGCTTCCCTTGGCTGTGGGTGGTGGTTCCCTTGGCTCTGTGTTGCTCCTGGGTGGGTCCTTGCTCCACCCTGCTTTTCTTCCTTCTCCATGGGTCAGGATGTTTCCCTAATTAGTCCCAATATGAGTACGTGAATATTTCATTTGAATATGCTGTATTCACTTACCCCTGTTCCTCTCTGTGAGTGCCACAGACCACAGCTGCTTCCAATTGGCCATCTTGGGGCCCACTCATCAGTTGATGGGCACTTAGGTTTATTTTATATCTTTGCAGTTGTGAATTGTGCTGTGATAAACATATGTGTTCAGCTTTCTTTGATATGATGACTTCTTTTTTTAGGTGTGTACCCAACAGTGGGATTGCTGGATGGAATGGTAGATCTACTTTGAGTTCCTTGTGAAATCTATACATTGTTTTCCAGAGATGTTGTACTAATTTACATTCCACCAGCAATGTCTGAGCATTTCTTTGTCACCACATTTATGCCAACATCTACTGTTTTTTTGACTATTGAATAATGGCCATTATTGCTGGGGTAAGGTGATATCTCATTGTGGGTTTAATTTGAATTTCCCTGATAATCAGTGATGTGGAGCATTTTTTCCGGTTTATTGACCATTTTTGTATCTTCTTTTGAGAAATATCTATGCAGTTCACTTGCTCACTTTTTAGTGGGGTTATTTGTGTTTTCTTTGTTGATTTGTTTCAGTTCCTTGTAGATTCTGTATCTATTAGTCCTTTGTCAGAGGCATAATTTGCAAATAGTTCTCCCATTTGCAGGTTGTTTGTTTACTCTGATGATTTATTTTGCTTTGGGCAAGCTTTTCATTTTCATTAGCTCCCACTGATTTATTTTTGTTTATGTGGCATTTGCTTTTGGGAGTCTTTGTTATAAGATGTTTGCGTAGGCCAATGTCTAGAACAGTTTTCCTGGGTTTTCTTCTAGAGTTTTTATGGTTTCCGGACTTGGATTTAAATCTTCAATCCACCTTGAGTAAATTTTTGTATATAGTGATAGATAGGGATCAAGTTTCCTTCTTTTGCATGTGGCTGTCAATGTTCCCATTACCATTTATTCAAAAGGATGTTCTTTCCCCAACTGATGTTTCTGTATGCTCTCTCGAAATCAGTTGGCTTTATTTTTGTTTTCTCTATTCTGTTTCATTGGCCTGTGGGTCTACTTTTATGCCACTACCACACCATTTTGCTTACTATAGCCTTTTGGAATAATTTGATGTCAGGTAATGGGATGCCTCCAGATTTTTTTCTTCCTTTGCATGGCTTTGGCTATTTGAGCTTTTTTTTTGGTTCCATATGCACTTTAGAATTTTTTTCCTAACTCTGCATAACACGATGTTGGTATTTGGGAAGAAATTGCATTGAATGTGCAACTTGCTTTGGGGAGTATAGTTTTTTTTTTTAATGATACTGATTTTTCTAATCCATGGGCATGGAACATATTTCTATTTGTTGCTACCATCTATTTCTTTTGGCAGTGCTTTGTAGTTCTCCTTGCTGGGATCTTTCATCTTCTCTGTTAAGTATATTCACATATGCGTATGTAGCTAGTATAAAAGGGATTGAGTTCTTGATTTAATTCTCATCTTGGTTGTTGTTGGTGTGTAGCGGCCCTATTAATTGTGCATATGGCTTTTGTAACCTGAGATTTTACCTATAACGTCTCTAACAGGTATACTGTTAGATCTCTGTCCAACAGAGATAGTCTGACTTGCTTTTTTCCAATTTTAATACCTTTTATTTCTTCCTGTTGTCTGATTGCCCTAGCTAAGACCTCTGTGCTCATCCTATAGAAAAGTTTAAGTTTTATGCAAAATTGGGCAAAAAGTAGAGAGTTCCTCTAAATCCTCTCCCCCATATATGCATAGCCTCCCTCTAGTATTAACTTCCTATCCCAGATTGTATATGAGTTACAATCACTGAACCTGCATTGACCTATTATTATCACTCAAAGTCTGTAGCTTACATTAGGGTTCACTATGTTTTTTTTTTTTGAGACAGAGTCTCGCTGCATCGCCAGGCGCTAGGCTGGAGTGCAGTGACGCGATCTCGGCTCACTGCAACCTCTGCATCCTAGGTTCAAGCAATTCTCCTGCCTCAGCCTCCTGAGTAGCTGGGACTACAGGCGCACTCCACCACGTCTAGCTAATTTTTGTATTTTTAGTAGAGGTGGGGTTTCACCATGTTGGCCAGGATGGTCTCGATCTCTTGACCTCGTGATCCACCCGCCTAGGCTTCCCAAAGTGCTAGGATTACAGGCGTGAGCCACTGCGCCTAGCCAGGGTTCACTATGTTTTTATTGTACATTCTATAGGTTTGGACAGATGCATGATGACAGACATCCACCACGATAGTGCCTATGAAATAGTTTCACTTCTCTAGAAATGTTTTGACTCTAGCCTCTCTATTCTTTCTCTCGACACCAACCCCTTCCAACCATGGATCTTTGTAATTATTTATTAATAAATCTTTCAATTGACATTTCAAGTTGTACATACTTATTATGTACAACAGGATATATTATATACATTGTAAAATGTCAAATCTAGCTAATTTTATGTAGTTATCATAATTTTGTTAAGAACACTTCACATTCACCCTTAGCATTTTTCAAGAGTATGCTCTATTGTTAGGTAGAGTCACCATGGTGTAAAATAGATTATACCTCTTGAACTTATTCCTCCCATGTGAATGAAGTTGTGTGTATTTTGAGTGTCTCATCAAATACCCACCCCCGCCACTACAGTCCATGGCAACCGCCTTTCTACTTCTATGAGATCAATTTTTTTAGATTTCTCATACGATTGAAGTCAAGTAGTATTTGGCTTTCTATGCTTTGCTTATTTCACATGGCATGATGACTTCCAGGTTCATCCATGTGTCCTTATTTTTTAAGGCTGGATAGTACTCCATTGTGTATTTATATCACAATCTCTTTATCCAATCATCTATATTTGGACATTTATGTTGATTTTATATCTTAGCTGTTGTACATAGTGCTGCACTAGACATGAGGGTACAGATATCTCTTCAGTACACTAATTTTACTTCTTGTGGATATATACTTAGCAGTGTGGCATTGGTGGAACATATGGCAGCTCTAGTTTTAGTTTTGGAGGAACTGCTGTAGTGTTTTCTATAGTGGTTGTACTAATTTACATTCTCACCAACAGTGCAAGGGGTTTCCCTTTTCTTCATATCCTCATCTACAATTGCTACCCTTTGACTCTTTGATAACAGCTATTCTGATAGGTGAGATAGTATTTTATTTCAGTTTTAATTTGCATTTCTGTGACGATTAGTGATGTTGAGCATTTTTCCATATATTTCTTGGCCATACTTTTCTGTCTTCTTTTTCATAAATATCTGTTTAGGTCTTCGATCATTTTTATTTTGGATTTTTGTTTTCTGGCTATTGAATTGTTTGATTTTCTTATGCACTTTGGAAATTTATTCCTTATCAGATGTATGGTGTACAGATACTTTGTTCTATTCTGCTGGTTGTCTCTTTACTCTGCTGATTGTTTCCTTTGCTGTGTAGAAGCTTGTGAGTTAGATGTAATTCCTTTGTCCGCTTTTGCTTTTGTTGTCTGTGCTCTTGGGGTCATAACTATGAGATCCCTGGGCTGACTAGTGCAGTTGATATTTTTCTCTACATTTCTTGTAGTAGGTTTATACTTGAGGGCCCTGCTCTAAAGTTTGTAATAGATTTTAATGTATTTTTGTATATGGTAAATAATAAGGGTGTAAGTTGATTCTTTCTCATGTGAATATCTGGTTTTCCTGTCACCATTGATTGAAATGACTATCATTGCTTAGTTGTTTTTGTTGTCATATTTGTATAAACTCAGTTGGCTGCACATGTCTGGATTGACTTCTGTGGTCTCGTCTCTGTTCCAATGGTCTGAATGTCTGTTTTTAAGCCAGTGTTAATCTGCTTGGGTTACTATCACTTTATAGCATGCTTTGAAGTGAGGAAAGCACAAATCTTTTTATTTACTCCACAGTTTGCCCTATGACCTCACTACTCAGAGAGAAGTCAAAAAAGATGTTGATCTTTCATTTTTTAGATTGTATACTTGTTGTTAGGACAGAGTAATGACGACTAAGCTCCATCCATGCCACCCTAAACATTGGAAGTTCATCTGATGTTTTACTAAACATTTGTTACCATTTCTCTTATATTCAGAGTATTTGATGAATTACATGTCAATCTAATTAGAAAGAGTGTTTTATTTTAATGAAAATATTTAATGCTTACATCTTACAATCCTAGGAATTTTGTTTTTAATTTTTGCATTTAACACCATCATATAAAAAATAAAATAAAATATGTTGTAATCTTATCTACTATTAGATTATATGTCAGATGTATTTTTCTTTTTCAGAAATACAAAAGAGAGTTCTAAGCTATAAAAATAGTTTACGTTAAGACCAATTCTTCGCAGGTGAAGGCCTGGAAATGAGTGCAGAGAGTAGACTGTGTTTCTGGAGTCTGTTTTTCTGTCTTGAGTTTTCCCAGCAGCTCCTATAGTATGTTACCATTTTAACATTATCAAAGAACTTTCCCTGAAATAAAACGAAAAAAAATTTTTTTATTTTTCGTGGTAGGAACGTGAAAAAAGTCATTTTAGACAACAATTTGGAGTGTAATTTTATTTTTGTTCTTGCAAAAGTTTGTGGGTAACATCCCCCATGGGCACCGAGGAAGGAGAACTGTCCAGACTCCAGGCACAACTAGTGCCTGAAGAATATCTTAGTTTATAGTGTTATTGCTTAGCTGTTTACTTTATATCATCCTTCATATATAATCAAATATTAGTTTATAGAATTAGTCCTTGAAGTGTAACTTACTGCTTACATATACCTGGCATACTTAGTTTTATATAATCATATAGGTATTGTAGTCGGAGCTGTACTGACGCATTTAGTGCTGATTTATATAATTCTTCTATATAACCATATAGTAGTTTGTAGTAGGAGGAATGCCTAGAGCAGAACAGAAGCACATGGGAAAACAGCCAGACCAGGACAAGAACCAAAGATACAGGTGGCGGTGTCCCTGCCTGAAAGGGCATACGCTGTATGGCAGGCTTGGAGCAAGTGCCTCTCCTCCTGATAAAGGAATTTTAGTACCTTGCATCCAGTTCCTGTGGAAAGTAGATCTCAGGCCTGAGATCCTGGAAGTAAATGAGGGAGAAGAACCCCTCTGGTGTGACCAGTCACGGTGGCTGTACACCCTGTCAGTCTTTTCTTACTTCTGTGCTAGCTCAAAGAATCCTCCCATAAATATCTTAAGAGAAGAGCACAAGTCTGTCAGCTCCCACTGCATTAAGCTTACATTATCCTTCTATTAGAAATCCCTGGAAGTCTCCAGCCCCCAGATAAGAAGTGTTGCACATGACACCTATTGCACGCATCCCACCTCCTTGCTTCTGTGACCTAATGGAGGTGGACCCCTTTTCTGTACACGACCCTCTACTACTGCACATGGCACAGCCCCCTGCTGTGCATGGCCCACCTCTCTGCCCAGATGACATAATGGCGTGGTCCCCTCGCTTGTAACTCACATGATTATGTATGCCCTATTACTAAGCCTATAGATGATGACCTCACTCACGACCCTGCCCCCTGCTTGTACCTAATAAATACATATGCTCTTGGGCATTTGGGGGCCACCGCTGATCTCCACTCACAGGTGGTGTGGCCTCCCGAGTCCAGATGCTCTTCACCAGTTCTTCAGTGTCCTGTCTCTTTACATCTTGGATCCTGCACCTCAACACAGCATAAGGGACACCCCATGACCCTGTGGGGCCTCCACAGCCCTACAAAGTTGAAAAATAGTTCAGTCGATCAAAAATGAAAATCTGTAGAAGAATAAAAATACATATGTGAGGACAACAATTCCAGTCTCCTGCTCAGGACACAGCCTTTAGGATAGACTACCACAAGGAAATAGTTTCTGGAGGCTTCACCTATTGAAACCAAGCCATAAGCATAAAAGCTACTCCATGGCTACTCCAGGCTTCAGTATGAAAAGTCACAAGTCTCTTGGAAGGAGTTTTCCTTTCTGCAAGCAGCTTCCTATCCCCATGATGCTTGAGACCCACACACCTTTTTTCTTCCAGGTAGAAAGACACAGAAAAATGTTTCTATATGCCGTCATATAGAATGTTTCTATATTCCCAAATATTTAGTCAAAGCAATTATGAAAGAAGCTGCTGCCTTCATCTAGATGAGATCAATGAAACAGTTGGGGGAAAGACTTTAAAATTGTGAGTCTATTCAGCCTAGACTGAAATACAGAAGGTGCAGGACACAGGCAGTCCTGTCATAGAAACACTGGATTCAGTCCTTTGTCCTTTGAGAACAGGCCTTTCTATCTAGACTGCGGCCTAGAGGAAGAGAATTTTTTTGTGTTAGGTGTTGGGGAAGTGGCCCTTGGTCTTCGGCTTTAACTTGTGAACAGCCTCCCTCCAATGCTTGGGCCGCAGCTGGGGCATCGGATTCCCCATTTCACACACGCACAGGGCTTCTTTGACTACCTCCTTGAATAAGACCTGGGTCATTCCAGCTATGGGCATGGCCATGACCATGTTCTGGAACACTGACCTACCAGTGATGAACTGCATCAGACTTCTAATAAGCGCCTCTCTTTTTTTCCTACCCACAAACAGACCCACTCTTGCTGTTCTGCCTCCTATAATGTGAAGTGACTTGTACATAGAGAGCGTATTCACATTTTAGAAAGTAGAGTTGGACGTATTTTCATAGCAAACTAACAGAAACAGCCCAGGAGACAGGGAACGTTGAAAACATACAGTTGCATGTAGAAAACTTCAAAATGTAGATCTCATCTACTGTTTGATCAAGTCCAACAAGTATCATTGAGTTTCCATCAAGAAGAAATTTATTTGTTTGTAAATAGCCTAAATGCAGGCATTTTCCAAGCAAAGAACAAATGTATTGACCATGATGTAGAGTTGAAGTGCTGAAACTCACTCATGGAGACATTTCCACTCAACACTAATGCACCAGACCCTCAATGCAGAATAAAAGTCTACAAATAAAAGCAAATGGAAACATAGTCACTATCTGTGAGTTTTGCTTATGTTTTCACTCCCAATCATATTCTTAGCTACTGTTGGACCCCATGGGGGGAAAAAAACCAGAATGGAATAAAACTTCTAACATCAGAACTGCCAGTAACTGAAAGAAGAGAGAAAACACAACAAAACAGAAGTGAAGCCGCCTAGAGTGCAACATTTCTCGGGAGGGTGTGCTCTTAAGCTCCCTCTCTATGGAAGCGGCAGGCCAGCTGCATGTCTCTGGGCATAACTGTGACAAGCCTGGCATGGGTGGCACACAGGATGGTGTCTTCAAACAGGTGTACCAGGTAGGCCTCGCTGGGCTCCTGCAGGGTTCCAGTGGCCATGCTCTGAAAGCTCAGGGCCAGGCTGATGGCCTGGGGATCTCACACATCAGGTGCTAGAAGGGCAGCTTGTGCAGGAGCAGCTGTGTGGACTTCTGGTCCTTTCTGATTTCGCATAGCACCAGGGTGTCAGGCCCGTAGCGGTGAGGCTTCTTGATCACTCCTGTAGGCAGTACCTTCTTCCCGGCAGCTTTGGCGGTCAGGGGCTACCTGGGGGCCTCCCAGGTGGTGGCTTTGTGGGTGTTCTGCTTTATGGGAGCCATGGTGTAGGGCTGTGGCCTCTCATCTGTTCCCGGGCTAAGCCGGGCCAGCTGCAGGTGGTTCTGGAGTCAGAGGGCGGTGGGTTCGTGGACAGGATTCAGTGAGCCTGTGAGTTGAGATCTCTGCAGAAGACACACCCACACACTTAGCCCCTTTCAACCTAGCCCTAGATTTACCAGCTCACAGGTCTGTGGGTCAGAGGTCTGGCTGCTCAGTTGCCCTGTGGGGTCCTGGGCTTCCTAACTCTACACATCTACAGTTGGGAATCTTCCTGCATCTGATCTTGCTCTGCTGGAGATCTCTGTGTTCTCAACCAAGTTTAGAGTCTTATAACTTGCTCTGATGATTACCTTACACCCAGCTGGCTAACTTGCATTGCACTCATTGCTTCATGAGATTCTTGACCTAATGAAGACTGTGAAAGCTTGTCAAGTCTACAGGTTTGCCACACCCAAGGGTGGTGTTACCTTCCGTTATATTTATGGGTTCACAGATGTGTAACCTTATCAAGGTGTGAAACACTGCCAAGTTCCTGGGTTCCTCTTGCACCCAAAAGAGGGGCAGATATCTGGAACACATATTATGGGATGGATCATAGGTGGTGGTTGATACGGTTTTGCCGTCACCACCCAAAATCTCATCTTGAATTATAATCCCTGTAATCCCCATAATCCCCATGTCAAGGGAGAGACCAGATGGAGGTAATTGAATCATAGGGGGAGTTTCCCCCATGCTGTTCTTGGGATACAGTGAGTTCTTACAAGATCTGATGGTTTTATTAGGGGCTTTTCCCCCTTCATGCCTAGTACTTCTCTTTCCTGCCACCTTATGAAGAAGGACTTGTTTGCTTCCCCTTCTGCCATGATTTTAAGTTTCCTGAGGCCTCCCCAGCCGTGCAGAACAGTGAGTCAATTAAACCTCTTTTCTTTATAAATTATCTAATCTTGCGTATTTCTTTATAGCAATGTGACAATGGACTAATACAGTGCCCATCCAGAATTCTGCTTGCAACAGAGATTCTGACAATTCACATTTTATAATAATGGAAACATTTTAATATTTTAATAAAGTTGTATCTTAGGCAGCTGACGAGGCATGAAGTTGTTTATCAGGTGCTCTGATGGTACACAGTGCCAGGAAAGAGAATATGGAAAATCTAAATGACCACTCCTTTAGCTGACTTTTCTCTCTGGCAGGGAGGTTCCTGGGGCATTATTGTCTGCTAAGAAACACATACTGAAAACTGTATGGGAAAGCTGAAGCTTTTCTGATAAAATGATCCTGTGTGAATATCACTGATGCTCTTCCTGGATCCTCCTCCATCTTGGACTTGGATGTGATGTCTGGGTTGAGCCATCTTTCCATTGCCCAGGATGGAAATGACAGAGAAGAAAGCCCTGACCTTACTGAGCCATTTATGTGAGGTAACAGGTGATACCTCCAGATGAGTTCATGAGAAAAAAATTCCTGTTGCAATCCATCTTACACTTTTCTAACACTTGTAGCAGAAGGCAATGCTCATCCCTATAATGCATGCCATTCACAGACAAGAAATTTTATGAGATCTATAGTAACAAAATAAGTAACACTATTACTTTTTGTATGTGTATTATGTCTTCTAATAATAACTTAATTGAAAATAATATATTACTAAAAATAAATCCCATGGCATTAGCTCCAAGTGCTTCGGTAGCTGGAACTGTAATTTTTGATCGATATTTAACATCAAAGAAGGTTTAGATTTTTATAAATAAACATATAGAAAGATAATTGACTATGTCTACAGAGAGGGTGAGTATAGATAAATTGTTAGAAATAAAAGTAACAATTTATGTAGTGGTATAATGACTACTAATGATTTGAGTATTAGATATAAGTTTATGAGTATTGAATTGTGTAACCAAGGGAACTGAAAGTTTAGCACCAAGAAATGATAACTCTTGAAAATAACCCTGGAGAATCCAGAGAGATTAGATTCTGATTGTCAGTGAGTCAAAGGAAAAGCTCCCAATGACACATGTAATGGATATCATTACGAGGGCCATAGGGTGGAGTATTGCGTTTAAAAGACATTACTACTTCACAAAACAATTATTTTTGTTACTTGTTGTCCAGAATTCTGCCAAAACAAACTGAAAGCACCAAATGGATATGAATAAACTCATTTAATACAGCAAAATATTTCTTAACTCTTTTTTCCCCTGTAAGTTGATTCAAGTACAGAATTAATGAGGTCAAGATTATATCTTAGATCCCTGGATAGCCTAATTAATTTGCACAAAGAAAATTAAAGTTTATGACTATGGATTCTATGACTAACTTGGTCAGGTCACTTAGGAAATATGTGTCACTGATCACAAGTGCAATTAGGTAAAAGTGCCCAGATGTTTTAGAGAAAAATCTGCTTCATTACTAAGAAACGAAACATCTGCAAATACAGAATGGCAGAATGTATGTTATTCATTTTACAGCTTAGTGGTTTTGATAAATATTTCTAATTGTACAGTTCTTTATTCAGATACTTCCTTGAATGCCCAGTGTGTGAAATAGAGTTAAACAGAGTTGCACTGGTTGATGAGGGGAAAAAACTGGAGTCCGTAAACCAACATTGTAAGGATTTTTACGTCTTCCTACTTCATTAACCCATGTCCTTTCATCTACCACCAAAACTACCCTCTGAAATAATTTAAAAAATGTGACAATCGAGGTTCTGTGAGACACTGCTGTCAAAGTACTGATGTGTCCAGACACTCTTGAGGGACTATGTTAACTTCTCTTCCCGGGTCCACAAGGGGCGTGGTTTCAAAGGCGAAAACTTCCCAGCGTCATGCCTCCGTCCACCTCCCCATCCGGGGAACCTAGAGTTCTTTGTCTAACTTTCCCGCCCTGGCTAGGTAAAATTCCAGGTGAGCTGCTGCTTGTTCAGAAAGCCCGCCAAAAGCCCTGGAAGAAGGGACTCTGTTGTGGGCCCAAGCAACCAATCCGGAATCAGAGTTAAAGATCACTCACGCCAGAGGAAGTTTAAAAGAACGCCTCTCATTGGACAAAAACATGAATGGGGCGGGAATAACTTCAAAATTAAAACCCCACTGCCCCTTACGTCGGCGGATTTCACTCTCTGGAATTCCCTCCCACAACAGCGTGGAAGCTCTCTTTACTTCTCTCTCTCTCTCTCTCTGCCTAATTGCTCTCTGCAAAACTCTTTGAGTCCGACATTTACTTGACCGGTAAGCTCACCGCGCCGCCAGGGCCTCGTCCCCATTCCTGTGGCCAGGGAGCCCAAAAACATCCCATCGGGGAGAGAGCTGTGTCCTGTCCCACGACCTGGTTACACTCTCATTGTAGAAATTAGGAAATGACGGGTTGTCTGAGACCACACAGGCAGTGGCAAATATGGGATTTAAACTCAGGTAGTGAAATTATTTCTGTGTACTATAATTTAGTAATTCACATTTATTTATCTCTTGCTTAACAGACTGAGTTGTTTTCTAGACCGATGGAAAACAGGGATCCCGATTTGTTGCAATTCAATTATTCCATTGGTCTCTTGTCATTATTTTCATGAGGAAAATTAGTCTGCAAAACACTCTAGTTGACACTGAGGAGAAGAGAGTCTGGGAGAGGACTGCCCATGGAATTGCGAACCGGGCCTGAGAGTGGAACTTGGCATGAGAGTGGACACGTGTCTGAAGTTAACATCAAATGAGGCTGGGCAGCCATGTGTCCAGAAGATAGGAAGACAGATTTTGATGAACAATTGGCAATATGCGTCATTGACCCCTGTTAATTCCTACAACTTGTGGAAGCATTATCTTGTTTTAATAATAAACTTACTAAGTAGGTTTAAGAATTCTTCAGAGTTCTTTCATATCAGTTTTCTCCTGTGTCTTAGCCCCTTTGCACTGCTATAACAAAATATCTTAGACTGGGTAACTTATAATGAACAGAAACGTTTTTCTGTTCTGGAGGCTGGAAGTTCAAGATCAAGGTGCCAACAATGGTGTCTGATGAGGGCTACCCTCAGGTTTCAAAATACTGCCTTGTGACTCTGTCCTTATGTGGTGGAAGGGGGAAGGGCAAAAAAGTGCTCCTTCAACCTGGGACTGTTTCATAAGAAAGCTAATCTGTTCATGAGGCGGGAGCCCTCCTGGCCTAATCACCAATCTAAAGACTCCTTCTCTGAATAGCAATACAAGGGGAATTAAGTGTCAACATGAATTTTGGAGAACACATATTCAAATCACAGCATGAAAACCCAGTCAAGTTCAAAGAGCAGGTGTATCCTGACGATCTTAAAAGTAAGCTTTAGGAAGGACAGCAATAAAGGCTTTTCAAACCAAATGTTTGTCCAGCCTCCAACAATGGCTGCTTATTAGCAGAAATTATTTCTTTGGCCAGGTTACAAAATCTTTCTCTTTTCTTTTCATTTTTATTCCCTTACACATATTTTAGACGCTATAGGTTTTCTGATTCCCTTGGTAGAGGAAAGTATAAGGTATTCTCTGTTTTAGTATTCATATGGCCCATTCAGATCTCCTTAAACGTAGATACTGAGTAAATCTCAGCTAAGTTTTAATATTGATTAAAATGGTAATGTTGGAGTGGTAATGATTGAACCAGAGTCGTATTCTGCTGGGGTCTTAGTTAATTTATTTTTGGGGCTTTTTAATTATTTGAATATGTTAAGACTGGCCAACATTTTCAACATTGTGAAAGGACATAAAATAGACATTAACATAAAAATGGCTTCAGACAGATTAGTTTTTGAATAACAGGAAACTCACAGATGAAAACCAAATATTGTGATACTATGGGTCAAGAACTGACTTATGTGAGTAAACTTCTTATTTTCAAAAATATAAATGAAATACATGGCTGAGTTCATAAGATGCTTTTCTGGTATTAATATCTTATGTGTGATAAAATATCAAATTTGAGAACATAATTTAGTGAACTGAGAATAAGCAAAACCTCTCTGTATCTCTGTATTTATCTCTCCCTTGTTCCAGAGGGAATTTATGGCAGTTTTGAAGGTTAAGAAAAGTTGTATTGTAGGTAAGTGGCTCCCAGATTGTGCTGTGTGAAATCTTTTTTTTTTTTCTCTCTCACAATGTTTAATAGGCATGGAAAAAAGTTCTCTCTAGTCAAAACAAGTTGGCAAATGATGCGTACGTTAGTCTCTTTTGGAGATTTGCAGTAAACATCAACATAGTAAATGATATAAGGGGAACTGACTAAAAATATTCTGTTTAATCCTGTGTCTTCTGCACTGGTTCGATTATGAAGCCCACATTTCTCCTCTCAAAACATCTATTGTGATTCTACAAATTATAGATTCATATTTGCTCTTATTTTTTAGCCATTGATAAGACTAATCTCAGACTTTTGAAAACAAGATAAAAGGCATATATAAAATCTTACAAATATTTGATTTTTATTTAATTTTTGTTTAATTATTTGATTTGATTCTTATTTTGTTGAAATATACAAAATGAGTGCAATTATAGAAATCTATAATATTACCTGAGAATTTCAAATTTCATTTTCAGAAATAGCATTACCAAAGTTTCAAAAAGCAAAAGTACAGTTATTCTTGGGAAAAAATTTGTCATGTTCTTTGCGTGAGTTTCAATGTTTCCTCTTACACATATGATATTACATAAATGCACAAATATGGTGATGCCGTTTATGCTTTTGGTTCTCTTCTTTTTTCCCCTGCTCCCCACCCTGCATTTCTTTTTCCTTTCAGCCACATTGGCACTTCTGTCTCTACTCCAGAGAATGCACATCAGCCTATTACATATTATTCCATATATTTCATCTGGAATTGTATATAAAAAGACGCAAACACAACACACATTTAAGGACGAGCTTCTGGAGGTCAACTTCTTGGATTTGCATGTTGGCACTGACATTTACTGTGTGACTTTGAAGAAGCTTTCTAACCTCTCAGTTACTCAGCTGGTTTATTTGAAAACTGGGCTAACAGGGATGTTGTGAAGATTAAGTGCATTATTTCACGTTACGTGCTTAGAAAGGTACCTGGTATGAAATGGGTGTTCAGTAGCGTCAGTGACTAGCATAATGTTTATTATATTATTTCATTTAGTAATATTATTTCATTGGTAGCTTGCTTTTCAAAAGGTGATCATATATACACCATTTTCTTCATCTTACTTTACTGATTTATAATAGTTTTACTTTGTGGAAATTATTCCAAATCAACTAATTAAGTTAATGTCTTCATATTATTAGATGGCAGATTATTCAGCCATTTTCCTCATCATGACATTCACTTATTTCTAGTGTTAATTGTAAATGATGCTACAATAAACACCCAGCTATGTATGTCCTTCTGCATTGGTTTATTTTCTGCTTTAAAATTTAAAAAATTGTGGTAAAATACACATAACATGAAGTTTTTACCACCTTAACGGTTTGTAAATGTACAGTTCAGTAGTATTAACTACCTATACATATTGTGCAACACAATATTCAAAACTGTCTTCATCTTGCAGGACTGAAATTCTCTATCCATTAAATATCACCTCATTTTTTCCCCTTACACACAGTCCCTGGAAACCACCCTTCTACTTTCTGTCTCTATCAATATGACTAGTCTGGGTGCCTTGTGTAAGTGGAATCATAAAGTATCTTTCTTTCTGTGACTGGTTTATTTCACTTAGAATGATATCCTCAAGTTTCATCCATGTTGTAGCAGGTGGCAGAATTTTCTTCCTTTTTAAGCCGAATCATATTTTATTGCATTCATATATTATAATACCACATAGTCTTTATCCATTCATCCCTTGGTTGTGGAACACTTGGGTTGCTTTTATCTTTTGGCTGCTGTAAATAATGCTGTTAAGACCATGGGTGTTCAAATAACTCTTCAAACTGCTTTCAGTTCTGAGTATAAACTCAGAAGCAGAATTTGCTAAATCATATGGTAATTCTGTTTTTCATATTTTGAGGTGCGCCATACTGTTTTCCATAGTGGCTATGCCATTTTACTGTATTAGTTTTTATTTCTGCTGGTTTTCTGTTAACATTTTGATCCTAGTGTAGGTTAATGTCTTTTAGAGATTATTTAGATAGAAATAAGAATAATGGAATATTCTTATGGAATATTCCTATGGAATCAACTAGGAAGGAGTCTAGGACTGGATTTAGAATGGATGTAGTTACTGTCTAACACATCATAAAGAATTTTTGATAATTACGTAATCACTGCTGTAGAAACTAAAAAGGTTAATCTTTTGACATTTAAGTGTATAATAATTATATTGTCATAAGTTCATGGATGTCTTCAAGAGTTGAAAATTTACCTTTCTATCTGAAAATGTCAGCACCTTTGCTATTAACAGCAGTAGTTTCTTATCAAGATCCAGAAATTATTTTTCAAATAGATGTTTTATTTTTCCTATTGTCTTTCTATTCTCTGGGTTTTAAATATGCAAGTTCTCTAATACATGACCTTCATTAGTGCCCATGGTCTATTTTTGTACCTCAGTTCCATGGAAATTGTGTGATTTTAATGATATTTCTAAATTATGTTGTGAAAATAATTTTTATTCAGTGGCTACCAGAAATCAACAATAGAATAGATCCCAGTTTTCCAAATACTTGTTTTGATCTGGCAGATGTGGAGCAGAGCCTAGGATTCCTCATTTCCTTTATTTTTTTTCTTTGAGACAGAGTCTGGCTTTGTTGCCCAGGCTGGAGTGGGATTTCTCATTTCTAATGAGCTTCCATGGTGTAGGTCACACCTGTGCAGCAGGGGACTACAGGACCAACAAAGGTCTGGCTCCTATGGCACAAAACAAGCCAATTCTTAAAAGTAGCTTTTAATCTATGGTATTATCTTTGTTGAGAATGCATTTTTCCTAAGGTCAAAAAATTTATTCAGTTTTAACTTGCTGAATTGATTCTTTTGATTTTGTATCTCTTTGCTCACACCATAACCACTGCATTCTTTTAAGTACAATCAACAATTTTCCTTCTTTGCATCTTTTGATTTTTCCTGTTTGTCACAGAAGACTGTGTTTTTCTGAGCCCCTAGATTGAAAATATCCAGTTACCAAATCTTTAACTTTTAACAGACTTGACATGTTAGAGTAATATATACATATACATATTATAATTATATGTAGACTAGTATTATACATTGTTATAGTAATTAAAATTCTTACATTTCTTATTACAGGAGACTATGTAGAAATGATGAGAAAGTAATGACTATTGCATTATCATCTATCTTATGGAAATACTGTATTCTGTCAAACATACGTGTGATATGTGTCCAACATATAATTATTGCATCTGGAGAAATATTATGTCACCATTGATACACATGAAAACAAATACAATTTCTTTTAACTAAAATGAGATGCCTTGAAGGGAAGAAGTATAGTTTACTAGAGCATAGAGCTGGCTATTAGGAATCAGAATTATATGACCTAGACCAGGGGTTTCCAATTTCTGGGCCATGGACCAGTACTAATCCATGTCCTGCTAATAACCAGGCTGTACAGCAGGACATGTGGGCAAGTGAGCAAAGCTTCATCTGTCTTTATAGCTGCTCCCCATCACTCGCTTTAATGCCTGAGCTCTGCCTCCTGTCAGATCATCGGCAGCATTAGATTCTCATAAGAGTGCACACCCTAATGTAAACTATGCATGTGAGGGATCTAGGCTGTGTGCTCCTTATGAGACTCTATTGCTTGATTATCTGAGGTGGAGCTGAGGCAGTGATGCTAGTGCTGGGGAGCAGCTGCATATAGGATGAAGATTAGCAGACAGGTTTGATTGCACAGAGACCGTAATAAATCCATTGCTTACAGATTCATATCAAAACCCTATCAGTGAGTGGCAAGTGACAAGCTGCATCTGGTGGCTGTGTTTAAGTCAGAATGTGACACTCATTTTAGTCCACATGTGGCCCTCATTATTTTACTTACCGCTTCTGTCCATGCCTCTTTCTTGCATTGCACACTTTTCTCAGTCAAGTTTTGGTAAGCCCACGAGCTTATCCTAGCCAAAAAGTGTAAAAAACAAACATCACCGGAGAGCTTCTTTGAAAAGGAGGAAAGACCCAATGATGAGACAGAAGACTCTAAGACTGCCAACAAAAAGAAAGTTGCATTTAAAAGAAAATGCCAAGAGTCCTACTAAAATTATGGGTTCATTGCAAGAGGTGATTCACATTCTCCAAAGCCACCTTGTGTAATATGTGGTGATCACATATCCAACGAATCCATGGAAACTTCAAAACTGCTTTGTCTCGTGGAGACCAATGAACCTGCATTAAAAGACAAGCCTTTGGAGTTTTTCAAATGTAAACAGATGTGAACACGACTAGAAGCAATTATTGAAGGCCACCACTTCATCAGATGTGTCTGCACTGACAGTATCATTCTTGTGCTAACCACATTGCTAAAGCTAAGAAGCCGTTTACTCTTGGTGAAGAGTTGATCCTGCCTGCTAAGGACATTTGTAAACTTTTAGGAGATGCTACAGTTCGAAAGGTGGTACATGTTCCTCTTTCAGCCAGCACCATAACTAAATGAATTGATCAAATAGAAAATATTGAGATGCCATTGTTAGAGAGGATTAATGAGTCACTGAGGTGTGCAGTCCAGGTTGACGAGTCTGCTGATGTTGACAACAATGTAACAAGGCTTGTTTTTGTGCAAGATATTTTCAGGAGGATGTCCATGAGGAAACATTGGGTGTACTTTTCTTGCCAGCCAACACCGTAGCTGCAGCACTATCAAGCCTTTGAATGATTACATATCAGGAAAACTGAACTGGTCATTTTGTGTTGGTATATGCATGGGCAGAGTGGCCATGACTGGACAGCTCTCTGGCTTCACTACTTGGGTCAAAGAGGTTGGTTCTGAATGTGAGTCTATGCACTGTGTCATCCATAAAGAAATGCTGGCTAGCCAAAAAAGATCACCTGAACTTAACATCATTTGGGAGGATGTAATTAAAATTATCAACCACATTAAAGTATATGCCCTTAACTTCTGTCTGTTCACTAAGCTCTGTGAGAAGGTGGTTGCAGAGCACACCTGTCTTCTCTCATACTTACAACTGAGATGTCTTTCTAAAGGTGAATGACTGGCCAGAGTTTTTGAGTTACGAAAGCCACTCCAGAGATTTCTTTTAGAAAAAGGCACCACTGACAGCACATTGCAGTGACACAGACTGGGTTGCAAAACTTGCTCACTCATGTGACATATTCAACCTGCTCAACAAACGCAGTCTGTCACTTCAGGGAAGAATGACAACTGTGCTCAAGTCAGCAGATAAAGTAGGTGCATTCATTCATTTTTTTTTTTTTTTGAGATGGAGTCTCACTCTGTCGCCCAGGCTGGAGTGCAGTGGCGTGATCTCAGCTCACTGCAACCTCTGTCTCCTGGGTTCAAGTGATTCTCCTGCCTCAGCTTCCTGGGTAGCTGGGACTACAGGTGTGTGCCACCATGTCCCACTAACTTTTTGTATTTTTAGTAGAGATGGGGTTTCACCATGTTAGCCATGATGGTCTCCATCTCCTGACTTCATGATCTGCCCTCTTTGGCCTCCCAAAGTGCTAGAATTACAGATGTGAGCCACCACTCCCAGCCAAAGTGGGTGCATTCAAAGACAAATTGGAATTATGAGGGTGACGAGTGAACATTGAGATTTTTTTTTACATGTTTCAAACATTAGCAGAGATTTTGAAAGAGATTGAGCCAGAGCCTTCTTTCTCCCAATCTTCTTTCTCTTTTGATGACCTACTCCAGTTTCAAAAGAGTTTGAGCATTACTTCCCAACCATAAAAGACCCCTGAACTGGGAAGGAATGGATTCACTTCCCATTTGTAAATAAGCAAGGGGACTCCACTTTGTCCATGCTAGACGAGGATCAACTGCTTGAGATAGCAAATGACAGTGGCCTTGAAAGCATGTTTGAGACAACTTCACATCTCCATATGTTCTGGGTCAAAGTCAAAGTGGAATACCCTGAAATGGCCACAAAAGCACCAAAAAGCCTGCTTCCATTTCCAACATCTAACTTTGTGAAGGAGGGCTTTCTGTAGTGACAGCAACCAAAACAAGATTTCAGAGTAGACTGGACATAAACAACACATTTGGGGTATCACTGTCTTCTATCACACCCAGATGAGACCAGCTAGTTACAAGCTTTAATGTGGTCGATAATTTGATTCACCTTTAGAAAGCCATCTCAGCTGTATGTATGAGAGAAGACAGGTGTGCTCTGCATCCACCTTCTCACAGAGCTTAGTGAACAGACAACAGTTAAGGGCATATACTTTAATGTGGTTGATAATTGATTCTACATTATGATGAGTTGTATGATTATTTCATTATATATTACAATGTAATAATAATAGAAATAAAGTACAAAATAAATGTAATGTGCTTTAATCATTCCTAAACTATCTCCCACCACGGTCCATGGAAAAATTGTCTTCCATGAAACCAATCCCTGGTGTCAAAAAACATTGGGGACCGCTAACCAAGACACTTTCAAAAACCTGGAAGAGTCCAGATACTGAATCATGGATTAGGAACTTGTTTGTCTTACAACTGGGGACTGCAGAAAATTAGATGGTGTGTAGTTGAAAGGAAATAAGACACAAGACTGCCATTGACCTCAGGAGTGAATTAGAGGCACCAGAAGTGGAGTTGATCATTTTACTAAAAAGTGAGTAGGAGTTCAGCTCACAGATAGAAGAAAAGCCAAAGAAAGACCGAGAGTGGCTGCCTTCTCAGTCCTGAGTGTCCCCTTCCCTCTGCAGATGGGTCTCTCTATTATTCTCTTCCCCCTCTCCTTTTTCCCTGTGACTCTTGATCTTTCTCATTCTGTTCTTTTTATTTGTTCTCCTCTTCAACTCTAGTAGGCATCCTTGATATCTTCATATGCTTCTCATTATTACAAAGAAAAATCACAGTTCTGGAATTAGATGCGAGTCGATTTGGAAGTTAACATTAGGTAAGGAAATGCTTATAAATGTTCACCTGGGGATTCAGAACTCAGAAGTATAGCTGTTGTGGTACTGTCAGCATTTTACACAGGACAAAAACATTTCTGTGGAGAAAAAAGGGTAGAGGTAAAAGACCCCTAGCTTAAGAAAAGTATTTCTATTTCTGTAGGCTGGGCACAGTGGTGCACACCTGTAATTCCAGCACTTTGGGAGGCTGAGGTGGGCGGATGGCTTGAGCCCAGGAGTTCCAGACCAGTCTAGGCAACATGGCGAGACCCTGTCTCTACAAAAAATAAACAAATTAGCCTGGCATGGTGGCACAGTGTGTGTGTGCATGTGTGTGTGTGTTTGTGTATAAAGTTGACAAGAATCCTACTTGGCGAGTATGAATATAAACTACCATAGTTAATATTTTTATATTGCTATCAGAGTTGAAAAATGTTTAGAAGCCAACCATCTCCCAATTCCTAATTACCCCATTTACAGGAGAAGATATTAAAGTCATTTAAAAACTACATGAACATTAATCCTACTCTTTATTTTCAATGTAAGATTTTTTTGTTTATTTCCCCATGTGTATAGATAATAATAATTAAAACGATTATAAAATCAGAATTAGATACACATACATACATGTATATTATATTTTAATTCAGAGTGATTTAAGTCACTAGGTTTGCTAAAATAGTCTCAAGAAGTATGTATATATGTGCTTATGTATGTATATATATTTGTACTTGCATTCATTTTTAAATGTTAAAATGTTTGTTGAAGAGTCATGAGGCTTTATAATAATAATAACTAAAACAAATACCAATGTATTCATTGTAAAGTTTGCAAGACATAAAATAGATCCATTTTCATGAGTTCTGCTGTGCATACCTGTGGAAAACAAAATACGAGCAGAGCTTAACTTCTGCAGTTATAATTAATCTTTCTAAATTTAACCTCATTCTACAAGGATACAATTTTTATCTACTCCATGTTAAGTGTGTAAGTAAATTCAAAGCAAAGTAATGTTTAAAAACTTTTGGCTGTTGCTTTTCTAAATTTATCTAAGGCATTTTCATTTTGGTCTCAGTTCATAAGTTCTTCCCTGATCTCCTTTTTAAAAATAGCCCTGCCATTCTCTATTAAGTCAGTTTATTCTCATTCCTGCAGAGCACTTGTTAGTACCTGGAAGTATCTTGTTTATTTATGTTTTAGTTGTTCATTATTATCTAATCCCAGAGCAAATACAGGTTTTGTGGGGTCTAAAGCTACCATGATTCTAGTGATCCTTTTAAAGAAAATGATTTGAAATTATGAGTACAGCAAGTCCTTGAATAATGTTGTTTTATTCAACATCATTTCATAATAACATTGATGACCAATAACAAAGACTCCCAGAGGGACCACTGTCTGTGTAGAGCCAGCGCCTTCTCTCCGGATCTGATGGGCTTTATCTGGGTTTTCCAGTTTCCTTCCACATTCCAGAGACGTGAACATTAGGTGAACTGGCACATCGACATTGTCCCCATGTGAGCGAGCGTAAGTGTGAGTGTGAGTGAACCCCTTGATGGGTTATTGTCCTGTCTGTGTCTGTCTCTCTCACCTTGCACCCTGAGCTGCTGGGATAGGCTCTGGCAAATCACGACCCTGAACTGGAATAATTGGGTAAATAATTATCTTATATTTACTAAATATATTTATGTCTATTAAGTATATGCATAGCTTACGTTTATTTGGTTGATAGTAGGAGTGTTTTGGTTTTCATTCAGGAGTTTGGTGATGCTTTTGTGGTTAGAAATATGCAGTAGAAACTTAACTCTTGTTGACATCAATTTGTCAATGTAAAGTTGGATTTGTGATATGTTGTTCAGCTTGAAGTTGCTGTTTGCAAGAAATTATCGACTTACTGTACAAAATAAAGCACAAAACATTGCAGAAAGCACTGTGCAAGGGAGTGGACCCGAAGCTTTTCTTCATTGGTTTCAGAGTAAATCCAACCCTGGTCTTACCTATCAGCTTGTGACATCTCTGAGAGTAGAGACGTTGTTTCTTGGTCACTGCTGTATCTCCAGCACTTCATAGACACTTAATACATATTTTTTGAGTGAATTAATGAAGGTGCATGCCACAATCATACTTCCTTTATTGCCCATAATTGCTTTTCTCATAGCAAATACAAATTTCTGCTGTTATAAATAATGAGGCATGGTGATCTCATTATTTTATTGTTCCATTTGAGTTCCTGTACTTGTTTGCTACAGTGCTTTATGGAAAAGTAATTTTATTGTAACAAGGATTTAATTTTTTTTGGTTTAAATTGCTATCCAGCATGATGTCTCTCAGGATATAGTATTATGTTTCACTATTATATTTCATGTAAGTGTGAAAGACTTAGCAAGATAATTTTTTACTTTCTCTTTTTAGAATTTTATGGGTACTTATATTTATTTATTTTTGACTTAATTTTATTTTCTGAATTTTGATGAGCATATATCAATTTTTACAGTACAAATAATGAAACAAATTTTTTGGAAAAAGAAAACCAACAGAGTAAGTTTTGTTTTTACTGATTGCCTGAAGTCTGTCACCACTTTGCGGAATACTTCTGCCACATGAAATTACTGTTCGTCCCTACGCACCTTATTTTAATTTTTTCCTTTCATTGTGGTGGTAGTTTATCATTCAGGCAGATGTCTGCTAAGAGTTGAAGTGTTTTTCAACGCATAGCTTTCAGGCCTGAAATTTTGTAAATATGCGCGCTTCTTTTGTTTACTTGAGACAACCTGAAATTACACGTGAATTATAGTACGATTCTTACTTGTTTGAATGTTAGTAACTACAGGGAGTAGTTACTATGTGGGCCCACAGCTATTCTTCTTTTATTTTTTTCTCTGAAATTCCTACATTTTAAGGGCTTACATTTAAACAGCCTGGGTATAGTTGATTGTAATTAATTAATTACCTTCAAATAATTAATTTGGGACAATGTGGTGTGATTGTCTGATCAAAGAGTTTCAATGTGCTTTCATTTATGCAAACAAGATACATCATTTAGGAAGTATCTCAGGTGAAGAGTTATGCATCTGGCATGAACATGCATTTGGATCAAAGCCAGCCCCTGGGTGATTTCCCATGGTAGGACACTGACTGGCTAGAGTGAAACTACAAAAAGCTCAGCTTAGCCTCAGTTTTCAGTAATGGTTTATACATTTTAGGAGTCAATAGTTAATTGTAACTAGTTTTAGGACTCTCTTTTTCTTGTTAGTATGTCTCAGAACGTTCCAGGTTAACTAGTCCCATTCTAGCACTGTGAACTCATGCTAATATTAGCCTAAGAAAGGATAATTAAGAAGAAAATCTACTGTCCTTAGACTACACAAATGAAAGATCATGTGCTTGGCTGCAGGTTAAATAGAAAGGACTCTGAGATTATGTATTCGATTTGAATTACCCCTATCAGAGTACTCAGTCATGGAAATTAGCAGGTTTTCTTTAGAAGTTCTAGGGTTAAATAGGGAAGTATGGAAAAGTATAATCAATGAATATTTACTGAGGGAATTATAGGATAAGGATGTAAAAAGTAACCCCAATCACAAAGTCAGTGATTTTCAGACATTAGTTGAACAAAATCATAGCAGATGTCAAAGAATCAGACTTTGTCTATATTCGATATTCTTGATGGAATTTCTAGGAGTTGTTCTAAAATTAGCAATCGGAGTTCTATGACCCGGCAGGATGGGCTTGAGTCTTCAGGGATTATAAAAAATTCACATATTTTGGAGGCACAACAGAGAAGGGTCCTTCAGCACAGATTAAAATTGCCTGTGTGTTTGTAGTGCTTTCTCTTTTTAGTGTGAACGTTGCCAGATATCTTACGGCAATGATGGTTTAGAGCATTGGTTCTCAAACCTTAATGTCCATCAAAATCATCTGGAGGATTTTTGTTAAACATAGCCTGCCCTTCCCCAGTCCACCAGGAGTAGGTCTGGGAGGGACAGAGAATTTGCTTTTCTAACAAGTTCCCTAATACAAGTGGTTGGGGAGCTATAGTTAGCGAAATAATGATGCAGGGTGTGGATGGACTAAAAAAATCACTTATATATACAGTTTTAGGGTTACAAATCTATCAGAGTCATCATTTTATATACTTTCATGACAAAAATGAGAAAAGATTAATTCTAAAGCTTTTCTTTTGACAAAATGACAAAGCTGTTCATATAGCTTCTGATGCTGGAAAAATTAAATGTAGCAACTTATGACTACTAATTAGCAAAAGTAAAATCCTACTAATTAGGATTTAGAATTTAGTTCTTATGTATTCTTGATCCAGTCACCCTCAGTGGTAATCTCTCACATGTTATAGAGTATAATATCAAAACCAGAAAATTGACGTTAGTCCAATCCAAAGAATTTATTCATATTCCACTAGTTTTTTTTTTTTTTTTTTTGAAACAGAGTCTCGCTCTGTCGCCAGGCTGGAGTGCAATGGTGCAATCTCGGCTCGGCTCACTGCAATCTTCACCTCCCAGGTTCAAGTGATTCTCCTGCCTCAGCCTCCTGAGTAGCTGGGATTACAGGTGCATGCCACCACACCCAGCTAATAGATTTTTTTTTGTATTTTTAGTAGAGATGGGGTTTCACCATGTTGGCCAGGATGGCCTGGATCTCCTGACCTAATGATCTGGCCGCTTTGTCCTCCCAAAGTGCTGGGATTACAGGCATGAGCCACCACGCCTGGCCCCATATTCCACTAGTTTTGCAGGCACTCACTGTATGTGTATAAAGTTCCATGCAATTTTATCACATGTGGAGATTTATGTAACCACTACCACAATCAAGATACAGATAGTTCCATCTAATGAAGAGCTCTCTACCCTTTTATTAAAACATCTACCTTCCTTGTCTCTGTTCCTCAATCGTTAGCCGTTCCTATTTGGGAATGTGCGTATTTGTTGCTATTCAGAGCTCACAGTCTTCCTATGTTGGCTAAGGTGGAATTTACGGCTGTGGGATTGTGGGAAACCATATTCCTAATGGGCACTAGATGAGCGCTTTTAGTGCCCTTTAAGGTAAAGTAAAGGCTCTAGTTTTTACAAGATGGATCTTTGTTTACATAGCACAATAAAGCAGCAGTGATCGCTAAATGTAGGCCATGCATTTCCCCATTTTGCCACTAACATGGAAAGAGGTAATTTCAGTTTTGAAACGTCTGGCCAATACTTTATCTGTAATTTCTAGAAAGGTTTTACCTCCGACTTTTCTACACTCATCCAAAACTCTCCAGATAAATGGCACCAGAGCACTCTATAGGTCTTATGTGTCAGATGGTTGTAATTAGAGAAAAATGCCTGCTAGCCATGTCCACATTGTAAGGAGAGCCTTATAAGCTGTCACCATGGTCTGGCATGTAAGTGAGAAATGAATTATTGGTATCTGAGTTCAAAAGAAAATAAGCTCTTAAGAGTAAGAAGTCACTGAATGATTGGCGCCAATGTTTTTGTGTACTGATAGGTGTAGCCCAGTTACGGTGTTGCAGTGGTGTCTCCTGATATTTATGGTTACAGCAGAATGCAAAAGTTGAGACACTGGTTTATTTCATTTTTACAACCAAAACAAATCTATTAATATTATAGTGGCTTAACATGAACTGAACTGAACCTGGTAGGCAAAAGAGAACATTTAAAATTCTCTGCCCATTTTCTAGCCATTCCCTAGGGTTTGGTAGCCTTCTTAAATATGCTCATTCCTACTTCTGGTCACAGACAATGCACAGAAGTCCCTTAATACTGACTTGACTCTCCACGTGAACCTCAAGGTTGGTCTACACCTCCAAGGACACACCAACCTCCTCCAGGGTCAAATCCCATCCAAATTTCTTTCATAGCCCCGGTCAACATGCTCTCACCTCATCTCATAGCAAGTTGGACTCGAGAAATTTTCTATTCCCTTTCCAATGCATTGTTATAATATGAATTCTATATCCTGCCTCCTTCAAGGATCTTCCCTTTTTTTTCTCTCCACTTCCTGAATAAGCGTTTCTCAAAATGCTTTGAATGCCTGAAAATACTCATATAGATTTCTCTTTTGTTCTGTCCATCTAGCTCAGTGGTTCTTAACATTTAGTTTGCCTCAGAATGACAGTACAGGTTTTAGGCACAAAGCCTTGTATGCTATTTTTATTGACAATTTAAGAATCTTAATCTTTTTTAACCATATAGAAATTTTAACTTGTTCTTTGGGAACCAAATCCCTGCCTAATATGAGACTCCAATTACATATGTACACACAAATTATTTTAAATTACTATTTTTAACTTCAACAGTTTTTGGGGAACAGGTGGTTTTATGGTTACATGGATAAGTTCTTTAGTGGTAACTTCTGAGATTTCAGTGCACCTGTACCTCATGTGTGGTCTTTTATCCTTCACCCCCTCCCACCATTCCCCCTAAGTCCCCAGAGTCCATTAGATCATTCTTATGCCTTTGCCTCCTCATAGCTTATCTCTCACTTGTAAGTTAGAACATACGATATTTGGTTTTCTATTTCTGAGTTACTTTACTTAGAATAACGTTCTCCAACTCTATCCAGGTTGCTGTGACTGCCATTATTTCATTCCTTTTTATGTCTGAGTAGTATTCCATGATGTATATATGCCACATTTTCTTGATCTACTTTTTGGTCAATAGGCATGTAGGCTGGTTCCATATTTTTACAATTGCGAATTGTGCCACTATAAATATGTGTGTGAAAGTGTCTTCTTCATATAATCCCTTCCTCTTGTTAGATACCCAGTAGTGGGATTGCTGGATTATGGTAGTTCTACTTTTATTTTTTAAGGAATCTCTATACTGTTTTCCATAGTGGTTGTACTCATTTACATTCCCACTAGCAGCATAAAAGAAGTGTTTTCTTTTCCCCTCATTTGTGCCAACATCTGTTACTTTTTCATTTTCTAATATATTTTTATGCATTATCTCTTGTGACCGTTGCAGCAATCCCATGATGCAGAAAAGTTAGATATTTCAATTTTTTAGATGGATATATAAGTCTGGGAACTTACATGCAAAGGAAGATAATCTTTGAAATGTTGTCTATTTATTAATGTGCTTTTCTCTTCAGCACTTCTTTGTACATCACTTTACCTTGAGATAAATTGTGATTGTTGTATCAGAAATTCAAGAGAAAGAATCCATCAATGTCTACAAGAGCCTGATTTTACTGAGAAGAAATGCTCTTGAGAATAAAAAGGGAAGGAGGCACTATATAGAATTTATATTATAACATTGGAAAGGGAACAGGAAAGTTCTCAGGAGTCCAACTTTCTAGGAGATGAGGTGAGAGCCTGCTGGCCGGGACAAGGAAAGAGATTTGGGTGGGAGTTGACTTTGGAGGAGGTTGGCGTGTCCTTGGAGGTATCGACCAACCTTGAGCCTGACTTGGAGGGTCAAGTCAGTATTAAGGGACTTCCCTGCATTATCTATGACCAAAAATAGGAAGTCAGTGTACAAGTACCCAATGATTTTGATGCCCTATAACCATCCCAAAGAAGCCTGCATGTTAGGTGTGTAAGGACCTACAAAACTCTTCTTTCATGGCTGCCTGATAATGACGTTTTCAAGAGAATTGTAAGTTTATGCCCTCTTATTTTTCTGAGTTCCATCCAAAATGACCTATGTGGATACTCTGCTTTTCAATGGCCAGGACACCTGATAGCTCTGTCACCCCCAGAGGGATAGTGTGATATGAAAGGAGAAAAGCTCCCTAATACTACTGTTTAAGGGGAACTAGATGGTAGTGGAAGCCACTGTTTTTTCGCACAGTTTGACAAGGACAGAGGAGGCAATCAAACTGGTCTCTGTAGCCTGTGTTCTGTACCACACCAGCTCTCCCCAGTTCCTGAATAGTACCCAAATAATGAAGGAGCAGGTCGTGAATGCGAGATGGGAAACAGAAAGCAGGAATCAAAGGGAGCAAAATAAGACATTTGTGTTAATGTTTCAAAGACTCAGAGAGGTTAGGAAGCCATTATCTCCCTTAGAACAGTGGCTAACAAAAAGCACAAAATTCTTTCAGGTCAGAAAATGCAAATTTTGTCAGCCCTTATTGCAGCGATTTTAAAACACATACTAGATTGTCACTATTTTTTGGATGTAATTTATACAGTATACATCTGCCCAAACAAATAATTTTTAGCCCATTAATAACAATCTCTTGCCTACAAATCTGTCCAGTCTTCAAGGAATGTTTATTGATTACTTGCCAAGACTAGGCATTGAGGACAGGAAGATAAATAAGGTGTGGTTCAAAAAGAACTAGAGGATATCATATTTTAGTAGCCTATAAAAGGTCAACTGCATATATAGTGCAGCAAGCATAAATATAGAAGACTAAACAAATGTTATACTACAGATACCAGAGGATAGAACAACCACCTCTGCTTGCTATTTGGGTAAATGCTTGAAAGATAAGAGAGAGACTGAAAGGTAGAGAAAGCGGAGATAAGAGAAGAAGGCATTCCAGCAACGGGAAAGAACGGCTACAGCAGAGGGTGTATTGAGGAGTGGTAGATCAACCCACAGAGAAAGATGGAGGCAGGTGGTTAATGGCCATCTAGGCCAAGCTGTGAGTGGGCTTCAAGGTGATGGTGAGCTGGGAAGACCCTCATGACCTCATTCCTGCTACTTTTCCAGCCTCACTATGTGCCGCATATTCTCTCTCTCACACGTACTTTTTCTGTCTTTCAAGCCTACCCTGATCTTTCTCACCTTGGTGGCTTCATCTATGTTGCATTTCTGTCTGAAATAGTTTTCTTTTTCACCTGATTCTTTCTTTTTGCCCTTGTCTAAACATATTACCCTTGGAAAACGTGCTTTTTCTCCTGTCAGATTCAGCTTAATTTAAGAAAGACCTTGAGTGGCCTTCTAAGCAACTAAAAAAAAAAGTAGGTTTTCACTTGTTGTTTTCTCATCTTTTCATTCTTCTCATAATAGTTATCATGGTTTAGAAATATACAAATGATCATTTACAGTGCACATAATCTATAATTGTTATTTTTGGTAGCCAGGTTTTTATTTGCCACTTTGACTTCAAATTCCACAACACATTGCTAGAATGCTCTCTCTTTTCTTAGTGTGTTTCAAAACACTACCACTCCCTCCAGATCCTGGTGACCTCGGGAGAAATCAGCCTGGAGTCTGAAATTTAGGACTATATGAAGACACAGTTTAAAACCAGAGAAGAGGAAGGATCACCTAGGAAGAAAGTGTAAATGGCAAAAGAATTCAGGCCATCGCTGAGGGCCATAGAGATTCTGGCTCTGGTGCAAGATGGTGAGCCCCGGCTTGGGTATGACTAGCCTAAGTCATAAAAACTCCTGATACGATCTCCCCTGTGCACCTCAGACCAGGACATCAAACCTCTTATCTGGTCATCCCATTTGCTTGTCATGAAGACACCTCAAGCTCCACATGTCCAAGCCTCAATTCCTGACCTTGCTCATCCAGTCTCTTCCCTCTTCTGAGTTCTTTCTACCATTTGATTACTATGCCAGGAAGAAATATTGGGATTGTTTTTACTCCTCCTTCTCTGGCATCCTCTTCATTCCTTATTCAATTTCAACTGTAATAATATTTATGAAGGTAGTATAACAGTATATAACCCAGAGAATTAATCTAGTCTGGGTAGTCAGGTAGAACTTCCCTGAAGAAATGGCTTTTGACTTGAAGTTTGAAGAATCAGGCCCCTGGGTTATGGGGGATGATGGGGAAAGGAGGAAAGTGTTCCTGGCAAAGGCAGCAGCTGCCTTGAGTTAGGTGGCATAGCTGAGGAATTAAAAGAACTCCAGTTTGCCTAGAGCAGAAAGAACAAAACAAAGTGTGATATGAAAAGAGGTGGAGAGGAAGAAGGATCAGATCAGGGAAACCGTCACAGGATGTGTTAAAGATTCTGGTCTTAAATACAATAGGGGACCAGTGAAGCATTTTAAGCAGAGGGATGACTGTATTGAGTTAAAAATTTAGAAGATTGGCCAGGCGTGGTGGCTCACGTCTGTAATCCCAGCATTTTGGGAGGCCGAGGCGGGCAGATCATGAGGTTAAGAGATTGAGACCATCCTGGCCATAATGGTGAAACCCCGTGTCTACTAAAAATACAAAAATTAGCTGGGCATGGTGGCATGCACCTGTAGTCCCAGCTACTCGAGAGGCTGAGGCAGGAGAACTGCTTGAACCTGGGAGGTGGAGGTTGCAGTGAGCCGAGATTGTGCCACTGCACTCCAGACTGGCGACAGAGCAAGACTTTGTCTCACACAGCAACAACAACAAATCAACAACAACAACAACAAAGTTTAGAAGATCATGCTGGTTGTTCTGTGGAATAGAATGTTGATGGTACCAAAGAGAAGCTGTGGGAGACTAGTTAGAAATATAATGTGATAGATCATGGCACTTTGGGTGGTCTCAGAATGTGGGGAGAGAGGGAAGCAGATAGATTCAGATGTGAGGGGTCAACATTTTGCTTGGTCTACTGCATTTGTTTGGGTTACCTGTCACTTCCACTGTTTCATTCTCCTAGATTACCAGATTTCTTGCTTTTGCCTCTGCACATTGCATGAGCTTAACATCCATCACTTGGTTTATACTTTGAGTCTCTCCTTAATGTATACTCTCTTTTCCCAATCACTACCGTTTCTGTCACCTTCTTTACTCGTTGACTTGGGCTATTTTTTATTCCTGGACACTGTTTTTTTAGTCTTGGAGGCTGTAACTTTTCTCACTCTCTTTCTGTCTTACCATATCATCCCATTTTTTCTATACATTTCTAAAATGCTATTCAAGACTTACATCAAAGACCATCTTCACCAAAAAGTCATTTCTATCTTAGCATAAAATGACTTTTTCTTTCTGCAACTCCTAAGGGCTATAATTTTTCTTTTTCACTTTTAATGAAATTGGGCTATTTCATTTATTCAATTTTAATAAAATTTCCTGTTCATGCAGAGATTCATGTTCCACTCTTTCTCTGCTGTGTTCTGTGTCTCAGAGTACTGGCTTTTGCAAACTGTTTTTGCTACATTCCCTTGGCAAGTGGCTTTCCTTTACGTTACACCAATGGGAGGTGTTGGAGGGAGGCTGGAGAGGGAGAGGAAGTGAAGAGCTGGCAGTGACACATTGTCATATGGTTGTCTAGCCCGCTGACATTGGAGAAGATGTTACTTCTGTGAGAAATCAGCTGTAGCACGGTCATTCTGAATCTCACATTCACAGTGACCACAAATGGGGCACCATAACCACACTCTTGAGTGTACAAAAAAGGGTCCTTCTTGCAAAGACCACGATGGCCAGGCCAGAGCTTATACAGTTGCTAATCAATTAGTCCAGACAATCCATAGCCATCACCATCCAATCCATAGCCCTTGGAGATTTTAATTTCCTAATCTGGACAGAAATTGCTTTTTTTTTTTTTAATCACTGTTTATTTTCCAGTGATAAAGAAGGGATTTCTGTTTTTCTTCCCAAGACTCAGCCCTGGAATATTACTTCTGTGTTGGATTAAGTTGACCTCTTGATACTTCTACTGAGTACTCATTCTATGGTCCCAGAGTCTTACTTAAAAAAAATTCCCTCTAAGCTCTCTTCCTTCTGACTCAGGTAATAACTACTCTGGGGTTCCAGCTTCCTGCAGGCAGCTTATCTCATGATCTCAGTCCTACCAAGCATCTTCCATTATTGCACTTCATTCCCTCCAGTGGGCCCCAGGCAACACCATCACGCCATCTCCATTTCCTTCCAGACCTGGAGGTGATATTGGCTGTTGCCTCACCTTTCCCTGTTGGCCATTATGCTCTTGCAACACCTTTGTAATTAGTTTTGCCAGTCAAATTCCTTCTATGAACTTTCTTGGCATGTATTTTCCTGACTAGATTTTCTGTAGAGTAATATAATCGGGGGAAAAAACCCCTATATTTGGCACTGAAAGAACTTAAAAAGCAATTCTAGCTTTGCTGTTTATGCACCATGTCTTTGAACAACTAACTTCACCTCTCTGAATCTTAGTTGTTTCTTTTGTAATATAAAGTGGTCTATCTTATGAGGTTAATATGTAACAATTCGACATAGTAATGAGTGTGGGAGTACTTTGGAAAGTGCTAAGTAAATACAAGACTTGATACCCTTCATTTGGCATTCATGTTGTTTATCTTTTCATGAATTTGTTTCTTATTCTCGTACACGGATAATCAACTTTATAAGAGCACAGATCTTATCTTGTATTTTTTTTGCTTAATCTCCCAATAACTTATACATTGTTGTTGTTGCTCAATGCATAATAGTTGTTTGATAAATACATACTGAGTCCGTCTGTTAAGAACATAATGATGCTATCATCTACACAATGCAGTTCTGGTGCTTTCAAATATTTCCCAAAGAAAACAAGTGAATATGTTATCCATACATTGTGAATTTGAAATTTTGAAACTATACCATCCCACTTCAGCCACTCTGTGACTTGTGATAGAATGCAACAAGAGATCATTGGAAAAGACATCTTCCATGTTGCCTCCAAAATACATTATTAATATTATTTTTTTCTGATGTTAAAATTTTGAAAAAATATAGAATGTTTCCTCTGACAATCATAGCAGAAGGCATTTATAAAACACATTTCCATTCAACAGAAATTACTCAGGATTGTCAAACCTCCTGTGGCTCCAGCATTGCACAGATTTTCTAATTGTTGTAATTAGAAATAACAACAAAAAGCAGCATCAAAAGAAGCAGAAATAGAAAACAAGAGCTATTGGTGGGTGAGGAAGAAAGCATATACTTAAGCGACTTAGAACAATTTCCGACAAATGATAGCGTGTTGGCTTAATACAAGGAAGTGGATAATTCAGTTTGGAGGAGCTAGGCATGAAGAAGGAGACAATGAGAGACAGAGATCAGACAGACATGCTGTAGAAAGGAGAGGACCATGCTCAGATGTTACCTTCTCATTCCAGAGGAAGACTCTGACTGGTGAGCTTGAGCTAGAGGAACTAGTCATTAACCCCAGAACCTCACTGGAATCACTCTCATGTATTACTTATTATTAAAAGTAGCTGTATATGTATAGATAGATTCTTTTATTTCTTTTTTTTTTTTTCTTGAGATAGGGTCTCGGTCTGTTTCCCAACTGGCAGTGCAGTGGCAGGTTCAAGCTCACTGCAACCTTGACGTCCTTGGCTCAAATGACTTTCCCAACTCAGCCACCAGAGTAGCTGGGACTACAGATGTGCACCACCACATCCAGCTAAGTTTTTGACTTTTCGTAGAGACAGGGTCTTTCTGTGTTACCCAGGCTGGTCTTGAACTCCTGGGCTCAAGGAATACTCCCACTGGGATTACAGGTGTGAGCCACTGCACCTGGCCTCAGAATATTTTAGTGACTTGTACATATTACACTCGACAGTCTTCACTCAGCTCTCAAGCAATCATCCTTCTCTGTCTACACAATTTCACATTAAACAACCCATTCAGGAGCTGTTTTCATTAGGATCCTACTATGATAAATCCAACTAATGTTACATTTTTGGCTATGTCAGTTTTGCACGACTTCTCTGAAATTCTGAGTATGTGGTTTAGTGCCTATTTGTGTGGTTTTTGTATGTCTGTGTGTGAATGCGCATATTTCCTTAGATATTTTCTGAATTTTTTTCCCCTGAGTTAATGGCATTTAAGCATGTAGTGGCTGCTAACTCAGCCCCTTAGGAGATGTTTTCTTAACCAGAGAAAATTCAATGGTGATTTTGTTAACTTTAACCTTTTCTGGTTTAATCCTGGGTTAGGATTAACATATGTTCCTGGAATTAGGTAGAAAACTTGAGTAGAATTTTAGCCTGCCTTCTTTAGCACCAATGATTTAATAAAGGGTTTTTTTTTTTTTTTTAAATTTGTAGATAGTAGAAACGAAGTTTATAACTCAAAAGTGCTGACAGAGTACTTGGCTTATTTTGAGATTTATGAACATAAGCAGCTGTGGTTACTGTTAAAAATAGGTCAGTTGAAGCTTGAAGTATAATTAATTGAATACAAAAATAAATCATTTTCCACAACTAAATGTATCTTATTGGGTATCAGTAAAATCACCAGTTGGAGACTTGCAAAATTTAAGTGTTTCCTGGTTTCTGAGAAGTCTTCATAATTCTTTCAGGCTTTGATTTCTCTTTTGTTAAAGTCCATCTGCCCAATTGTTATTTCCTATATAAATTTTTTTTCCCTATTAGGTCCAAAAAACATTACTTTGCCCTTTTGAGATGGGGATTTTTTTTCAGTATGTTATAATAAACTACCATATTAACTTCTGCATAGTAATATATTTAAAATATTATTTGCAACCATTGTTTTGAATATAAATGTTCAATTTAATAGCGGCATGGCTAAAGCAGGAATTCAGAGGTAATCTTAATTTGGATTTGGCTGTATTTCCAATATCAGCCTGAGCTTGAAGAGTTTCCTTAAGCCCCTTTTCCAGCTGAAGGTAAAACAAAAATTTGAATAACAAAAACTGTCACTGCACCAGTTGCCCCATTGACTTGGTGCTAATTGATTTAATTCATTTGTACTTAACTAATTTTTTGGTTCTGCTGACTCCATATACAGTTTGTATTGTTATAGGAACAGCCTGTTTCTCTGCTTATCCTAATTCAAGCATGCACATATGTTATTTTGTCTATCTTGTAATAGCCAAGTGGTATAATTTAAGAAATTTACTTTTTTTTCATTTCACACATTAATATGCTCTCTGCTGAAGTGTGTGGAACCACTCGGAGACAGTTATTCTCATTATCTGCAAACTAATTTGAATTGAGCCATATCAATCAATGCCCATTATTATTTCTGCTTTTTACAGCTACCACAGCTTTTTAATCCCCGAAAGTCTCATAGAGATCTCTTATTGAATCTAGGGCAGTTCTGATCCTGGTGTTCTGCTGCTCCAAGGCCTTTGAAGGTTTCCAGTTGCTATGGCAACGAGACATACATTTCTGTCAGGAATGTGTGACTGTGGTTCAGAGGAAGACTTCATCCGAACCTTGCTGCCCCATCTCCCCAACTTTCCTGTGCTCTGTGGGGGTCAGAGGACCCCAGTTCTCCCAAATGCACCTTCCGCATTCCCTTGATCCAGCTCTCGTTAAGTAGTTTTACTTCAGCTTCACGGGTTCCCTTAAATTCAAGGTCTTCTTATAAGTCTTTTCTAAAGCTCCACAATGAGATGCAGTTATAGCCACCTTTGAATTACAATAACACATTGATAATAGTTTTAGAGATGTTATTCTGCTTGGAATTAAGAGCAAATTATGTATAAACTCCTGGCAATCTTGAGGGCAGGGATTGTGTCTCATCCTGGTTCTCCTTTTGCATCTAGCCCAATGCCTTGTACATAATAAAAGGAAAGACCTTCAACTCTGAACGTTAGAATATGTGGTGGCCAATTTCAATTCTGTCATGAATTAGATGTGATGGTATTATGTATAGCTTTGGTAAGTTGCTCTTTCAACATCCATTTTTCTCAATTGAGTTATTAGATTACATAAACACTGTAAGCACAGTCTGGTGGTTAATGCATTAATTAACCATCAAAGTGGATTTTAAAGCCACTGGTGTGTATTCTAATGTTAGCTTCTTACTTGCTAATTGTCAGAGCTTAGGGAATTCACTTGAGTACCCAGTGCCTCAGTTTACCCATCTGTAAAATGAGGGTGATAATAATAGCATCTGCCTTACCAGGACAGCTGTGGTGATTACATCAGTTAATGGTTGTAAAGTGCTTAGAACGGCAGTGGGCACATAGGAAGTGTCATGTAAGTGTTGGTTAAAAAGGAGATTTTAAAAAACAATCTATTTCTAAGTGATAGTTACTTTATGAACCATTATAAATTCAAATACATTTTAATCTACTGCTAGTACAGTTTCAATATACTGTAACAGCTTCTGTTTTTAACGGGAAAACACTTTGGCTTTCACAGAGGATCCGTGCTCTTATGAATAGGTGAGCACGCTAGTGTGGGGGCTCAGATACCCTCCACCCTGTCAGACATGCATCTTTCTCCTTATGGATCTCACTTCTCATTCATTTATTGACTCATTTATACTCTAAAAACATTTATTGGATTCTTATTTGGGAAAAAAAATGAGTAAGAAGTCCTGTCTCTGAGGATCTTTCTGTGGAAAGGAAGACAAGGATATATAAGGGGCTATCTAGAAACAGGATTTGATGAATGCTATAGGAGGATATTGTGGGGGGTGGGGAGGGGAGATTGTAGCCATTTTTGCTTAGAGGAGTTGTGGAGGGCCCATAAAAGTTGTGACCTTTAGCAGAGTTGCAAAGAAAGAGCACACATTTTGCAAGGAAGAAAGCAGGTAATTTTATTCCTGGTAGAGATAATAGACTGTATAGACAAATCATAAATGGAAGGCAGGATCCTTTTGGTTAGATCTAAGGGAGGGTCATTTTGGTTAGAGCTCAGGTTTTGTAAAAAATATGTTAATCGTGGGAGGCGAGATTAAAATGGCAAGTTTGGGCCAGCAGCGAAGGATTGTGTTTGTTGCGTTAGGTTTGGAGTTCATCCTTAAGGCAATAGGAAGGAGGTGAGGGTTTATAAAGTGAGTATGTGATGCCATCAGATTTGTTTCTTGGGGAGATCGGAACTCTGGAAGCAATGTGGCAAGAAAACCAGTGTCTATGGGGTTGGCTCCCAAATCAGAATCTACAGTTGACATTTTTATCCAATTTACATTGCTGGCATGCAGCAGCATAACAACTAATTAAATTAGCATCTATAATCAACTGGGAAGACACATCCTTTGACTCTGAGAGTCTAGAAGACATTCATGGAAGGACAAAGTGCATTATCTGAGAATGACGGGTGTAGATTGACACATTACATTTAATATAATTTTATATTTCAAAGAGCAGAAATATCTATATTTTATACAATTCTGTGTTAAATGAAAATGTGAGATTTTATTTTGTATATTTGTTAGAAAAATCACTTCACTGAAATTGACATATAAAAAGCTGTACATATTTAATGTATACAATTTAATAAGTTTGGAGATAAATATACACCTGTGAAACAATTACCATAATCTATACCATAAACAGAGGAGATGAGATTTTGTTGCTTGTAGAAAGGGAGTGTGCCTCTTGAAAGCCTGAAAAAGCTACTTCAGGTGCTGTGGGACTTGCTTCAGATCACTTATGGAGCCCTCAGGATGGACACAGAAGCAAGGTCTCTATTCTTCAATCAACTTCATCTCCACTAGGCCAGTTCAATGTTCTGTTTATCTAGATAACGTGAATTTTTGGTTTTGTCCTCTAACTCTACTGCCTCAACATGCCACCAGCCTCTGACGCCACTTCTCCTTTCTTCTGTCAACACTGATCATTTTTCAGCTCCTTAGTTCTTAAAATGTATGGACCACATACATTTCCAGTTGAAGAGGATGGTTTCCTCCCCCTTGAAAAGTGGTATAGCTATTTCATGCTAGTCAGAACGGTGATTATTGAAAAGTCAAGAAACAACAGATGCTGGCAAGGCTGTGGAAGAATTGGAACACTTCTACACTGTTGGAATGTAAATGAGTTCAACCATCGTGGAAGAGAGTATGATGATTCCTCAAGGATCTAGAACCAGAAACACCATTTGACCCAGCAATCCCATTACTGGGTATATACCTAAAGGAACATAAATCATTCTGTAAATAGAATGCAACACTATTCACAATAGCAAAGATGTGGAATCAACCTAAATGCCCATCAATGATAGACTGGATAAAGAAAATGTGGTACATATACACCATGGAATACTATGCAGCCATAAAAAGGAATGAGATTGTGTCCTGGAAGCCATTATCCTCAGCAAACTATCACAGGAACAGAAAATCAAACACAGCATGTTCTCACATATACATGGGAGCTGAACATACGGACACAGGGAGGGAAACAGCACATACTGGGGCCTGTTGTGAGGGAGTGGGGAGAAGGAGAATATCAGGATAAATAGCTAATGCATGAGGGGCTTAATACCTAGGTGACAGGTTGATAGGTGCAGCAAACCACCATAACACGTTTACCTATGTAAAAAACCTGCACGTCCTGCATACGTATACTGGAGCTTAAAATAAAACTAAATAAAAAAACCAAAAGTGGTATAGATCTTCATTATTTCTAAGTTATAACTTCTTTCAGCTAAGGAGCCCCTACAAGTTGCATGACTGGTCAGTTCTCTGAACTGGTTTTCATCTTGGTAAAATGGTTGTAAATGATTATTACCACCATGGAGACTGCAAAGGTGATAGGACGCAGGGGAGGGCAGTGGCTTCCTCTGCGTGAGATGACAATTGTGGTGATGGATTCTGGACCAATGAAAGGTTTCTTTATGATTCTCAAAGTCTTCCTTGGGTCCACTAGCTGAGCTGTCTTTAAGTTTCTCTGACAACTTACTTATAAAATGGCTGAGCTCACATTACTAGTGAGGGGTTTTGCTCCGGATTGTAACTAGGACTTTAAATGTCTCTCATCTATTTTTTGACTGCAATAGCCATTCTGATTGGTGAGAGATGGTATCTTATTGTGGTTTTGATTTGCAGTTCTCTAATCATCAGTGATGCTGAACATTGTTTTTATATGCTTGTGGCCTCATGTATGTCTTCTTTTGAAAAGTGTCTGTTCATGTTCTTTGCCCATTTTTAAATGTGGTTGTTTGTGTTTTGCTTGTTGATTTGTTTAAGTTCCTTCTAGATGCTGGGTGGGTATTAGACCTTTGTGGAATTCATAGGTTGCAAATATTTTCTCCCATTCTGTAGATTGTCTGTTTATTCTGTTGATTATTTCTTTTGCTGCCCAGAAGCTCTTTAGTTGAATTAGGTCCCACTTGTCTATTTTTGTTGCTATTGCTTTTGGAGACTGTCATAAAGTCTTTGAGGTTGCGGAGAAAAGGGAATGTTTATACACTGCTGGTGGGAATAAATAAAAGTTCAGCCATTGTGAAAAGCAGTTTAGAGATTTCTCAAAGAACTTAAAACAGAATGACCATTTAATCCCATTACTGGGTATATGTCCAGAGGAATATAAATCATGGTACCAAAAAGACACAAGCATCTGTATGTTCACAAAGAAGATGTGGTACATATACATTATGGAATATTATACAGCCATAAAAAATGAAATCATGCCTTTTGTAGCAACACAGAGCTGGAGGCCATTATCCTAAGTGAATTAATGCAGGAACAGAAAACCAAATACCCTATGTTCTCACTTATAAGTGGGAGCTAAACACTGAGTACTCATAGACACAAACAAGGGAACAACAGACACTGAGGCTTACTTGAAGGCAGAGGGTGGGCAGAGGGTGAGGATAAAAAATCTACCTATTGGGTACTATGCTCAGTACCTGGGTGATGACATCATTTGTACACCAAACTCCAGGGACACACAATTTACCCATGTAACTAACCTGCACATGTACTCCCTGAACCTCAAATAAAAGTTGAGAGAAGAAAAATGAAAAAATAAATAAATGTCTCTCATTTAAAGATGAGATAGCCCAGCTCAAGGCTGCCTAATAGAGAGGAGGAAAGGAGCTAGCTCAATTTCAGGCTCATGCAGAAAGAGATGACATTTTGTTACTTTCTCTGTGGGAAAATTTTTATTTATAGCCGTACCTTCCAGTGAAAATTTGTCCTGTCTGAACCTCTACATCACTGCCAAGCGAACAGGATTCAGATATCGCTTCAAGCCTCTAGTTTCTATATTTATAACAAAATCTGCCCATAGCTGCCTGTTTACATTACTTTCATCCTATCTAGGCTTGGCAAACACTGTAAAATAGGATAAAAAAGGGAGTTAAGGGGTAAGGATAGGAAAACTGAAGTATGTCTACAAATTCTAGGTCTCTGAAGAATTTCTTAGGGTGTATGTTTTAAAATACTAGAAGAGTTTCCGGAACTCCAGGCCTGCATTCTAAAATAAATTTCTCTTTATATGATTTTAAAAGTCCACCTTTTCTAAGTAATGCTTAGTTTTTATTAAAACATAAATCAACATGGTTCTATATGTAGGGGATTATTTCATGTGACTTTTATTAACTTCAAATTTTATAAGCACTTTGAACAATTCGGTTTCATGATCACATTGGAATTTTATTTTTTTTTAATCCAAGAGTCAGTGCTTTGATCTGTAGGAATTTGTGATTTTGAGGATATAAAAATTTATCCTAGTCACAGTGACTGGGTGCTTTTTCTGCTGTGTAGTAATCCTTAGATTACAAGTGAAGGTCAAGTGGCAGTAATGGAAAAGAATTTGTGTTGGGTGGCAATTTTTACTGTGAGAGAAAATACATTCTTTATGTTATGGAGAATTCAGTTGTTACTATGCTGAGCGTCTTAGGGATTAAACTAATAACTTGGCAACCCCTCAGTCAATAATTTATATTGTTTTCATTTCTGGTTAGTTTATTTTCTCCCAATAATCAAGAAAAATTGCGCGCTCTCTCTCTCTCTCTCTCTTTCTCTTTCTCTCTGCTTTCGCCATGAAAATCCCAAGCAAGTAAACCACATGTATATGGACAACTTTGTCAACTAGAGCTTAGAAGATAGTGCTTAAAAACGGTTTCCAGGAACCAGTAGCTAGGAAACCAAGGCCACTTATTCTTGTCTTCAAACTTATGTGACCTTGATCTCTTTTCTGATCATTAAGATGTGAATTTTTAAATATTTTCTTTAATATTCTATTTTGATACCTTGGCATAATCTGTATCTCAAATTGTAACTGGGTCCATGACATTACCATTAGATTTCAGATCCTTCACCGTAATGGCTGCAATAAACTCATAACTGATCTAGGTATCTTAATTTTAATTTAAGGTATCCTAATTTAATTCTCATATTCTTTCAAACCATACTTAGTTATTCTCTAAGAACACAGTTTGGAAAGGAAGGATCTCCACAATGCCGTTCAATGCTTCTGCATAAAGTAAAACTTCTAAGTAATTCTAGGAACTCCTGGATGTGGCCTTAAAATATTTTTGCCATATTTTAAACTATGTTTCTGTGCAGCTATCCTTGAGCACATCTGTTTCTCAGCTCTTTTCTAAAGGGATCATATGGGATTTCATGGTTGCACGCCCTTCACTTCATTGTCGATCGATTAGCTATCTCAAGTGCTTAAATGCTATCTTAAGTGCTTCATGATATTTTACTTGTTCCTTTAAGTTGGAATTAATGCTAAAAATTGCTATGGATATTTAAAAATGTAAAGCTATGTGAAACAAAAAGAACAAATCCTATTTTTGTAAGAGAAAAACACTGTTCAAATCCAATTTTACTGTTATCTTTCCTACTAAGAAGAATGATCTTCATGCTAGAAAAAATAGCATAGATAGATCAGGAGAGAAGTGATGTACAACATGTCAATAATAGAGATAATTTGAATCCTATTTCATGAGAATATCTTCTTACCTAGATAAATCACCTTTGTCATGATAGAAGAATTCAAGGTATTATTGAAGACCTATTGTTTAATCTTTATGTTGGATTATGTGAATAGGATAATATTTCCAATGACTTACCAGATCATTCCCCCTCATTAAAAATCATTCCATGGTTTTTTTATACATTATCATTACAATAGAGTCTTTCCTCATCTGCCTCCTTGTTTCTCAAACCTGGTCTTCTGCCACGCTTCATATTCTTCTATGCCAAAATCTACTCCCGTAGATCCAATGTCTATCTTAATTGTAGTAATTATTATACCACAATTTTTACTCAGTTTACTTGTCCTCCTCTATATGGTCCCTAGAGAAGGGACTCCTATTTTCTGCAGACATGATGGAGAGAACATGTGTTCTAGAGTTATATAGATCTATGTTCCAGTCCTGGATTTTCCTTTTACTACTAGCCTTGGCAGAGATGATCAGCCAAGTTGGTTTTGTTGAAAAAGAGGGAGAGAACGATGGAATGGTCATCCAGTCACTGACTAAGAAGATTTGCTGGCCTGCACATATCTAGGTATGGTTATATGATTACTGATTATGATTATCTGTGGAATTAATGTACATCACTTCCTCGGAGGTTTTAAGAAGTGGGTGCCTTCTCTATGGTTTCCTTCTCTCCCCTTGCTAGATGAAAATGATTATGAGCCTGTAAATTGTGGAAAGGACCTTGTCTTTGAATCACTGCATAGAGGAGAGCTGTCTGATGACCAGGACTCCTTTGCCTTGGACTGTCATATACAAATGACAGATACTTCGTTTTGTGTTTATTTCTTGCTTATATTTATAATGATTTATTATGATATTATCTCCAAAGATGGCCATTAGTAATTTCTTCACTTTTGTATAGAATTGTTTCACATCTTGATGTTTCGTATCAAAGGGTAGAGCTTATTTCCCTATTCTGAAATCTGTGCTGGCTTTGATTGGCTTTGACTAATAGGATGTAGCAGAAAAAAATGTTCTAGGTCAGGACACAAATAGTCTGGCACATTTCACTTCTCGCTTCTTGTAACTCAGACGTCATGCTGTGAGAAGGCCATGCCACATGGAGAGACCACATGGAGAAGAAGTGAGGCTCTCTGGTTGAGAACTCCAGCTGACTTGCTAGACTACAGCCAGGGCAATTTTCTAGTATGTGAAAGAGTCAGCCTAGTCAAACCCTCAGAAAACTGCAGCCCATCAGGTATCACAGGGCACAGTAGAACCTACCAGTCTACCCACAGAATCATTAGATAATATAAAGTAGCTGTTAATATGTACCAAAGATAGCTGAAATAGCTGGCAATTTTGCATATTTTGTATATTATAGCCAGTTACATTTGTGCCCAGTTTTTGAGTAGTTAGCATGACTCTGGGTAATACACTTGCTTTGCAACATTGATACAGTGACTCAACTGCCCTTAGGTCTCATTTTATCATCTGTAAAATGGAAGGAAAAAAATCCTACTGAATTCATGTTGTTGTTACTGAAGGAGACAATGATGGAGGGTTCCTTACCCAGTGCCTGGCATATGGTAGGCATTCAATTGAAGCTTATTTGAATTAATATTACTCTTTGCTAAGTCATCAAAGAAGTGCTGAATTAGACAGAAAACTATTCATCTCATTTGTATTCTGAAAATTCAAAACGATGGGATGGAATACATCTAAATTCTGTACCTTATTTCTTGAAAGTAGACTTAAATTTTGTGACTGTATTTTGGGCTTCTTCAGCCAGCTCCTTTTTCATCTTTACATTCCTCTCATCATATTATCTTTTATAAACCCCACTCCTGGTTTTTTTTTTTAAAATAATACACCTATTCTTGCATCTTAGTGAAAACACTGCAGAGATATTACTATTTTTTGCTTTTAGTGTATATATATTTTTAAATGCATTCTTCTTTTATGTTGGGTGTGGGATTATTCACAGATCTCATACATAACTTCCCTACTTATTAATTCAACAGACATTTAGTGTGCACCCACTATGTGCTAGGCAATAAATGAAATTTGATTTTCTTTCTACATATACCTAATCCCTTACTAGTCATCAGTTCTGTTTTTCAGATCAAGGTAAATTATAATGAGACTATAATTTATAACAAACCATAGCCCCTGGGCCAAATCTGGCCCACTGTCTGTTTTTGTAAATAAAGTTTTATTGGGACATAGCCACATGCATTTGTTTTCATATTGTCTAGGGTAGTTTTATGCTACAATGCCAGAGTTGAATGGTTATGACAGAGTTGACCTAGTCCACAAAGCCTAAAATATTTACTTCTGGACCTTTATAGAAAAAATGTTCTAGCTCTTAATTTGTAGTAATATGAACAGTTTTGGTTGGCATATTTAAGAAATACTAATAAACTAGAGTTAGCTACTGCAACAATGAAAAGTCTGAAAACTATGCCACACAGTAAAGAAAAAGTATACAGAGAATTTTTAGTCTGGAAAAAAGAACTTTTAAGGAGCTTATAAAATTAAGAAAAAAAAACAGATTAAGTCGATGCATACTACTTCCACTGACAACTGACTTATTAAAGGTTGGAGAAAAAGCTAGGAAGATATTTAAAAAGACAGCTTGGTGTTCATTGGAAATATGAATACTTTTGGACTCAGTTATTACACTATGAAATTAATCCGAGAGGGATATTTCTGTATGTGTAGAAAGAAACACAGTCGAGGATATTGACTGAGACTTTTATTTATAATAACCAGAGCTGTAAAACAACCTTAACACATAGAGATGATTAACTAAAATATGCTGTATACACTGTCTATATATGGTGTTTTAATTAAACAGATGTGGCCATTTAAAAGAATGAAGTAGCTCTCTACATTCAGTTCTAGAAAGATTGTCAAGATATGTTATTATTCTCCAGGTCAGTGTATTGTGATGCTACATTTATATATGTAAACATTTGCATATGTAGTTAAGACTAAATTAAACTACATGTAACAGCAAAATCTCAAATTGTAGTGGCATAAGCAAGTTAGAATTTATTGTTCTGTCAAAGTCCAGTCAGGGAACCCAGGGCTGGGGTAGTGAGAGCATCATGGTGTGAGGGTGTCAAGCTCCTTATTTCTTGTTGCTTGGCCTTGGTTGGCATCTGTGTTCCAGGCGGCACAATGAGGAGCTGGGTAGTGTTCAAGGAGATGGTTCATTATAAGTCACTTGGGGATTTAAAGGTTCCCAATGTGCAGAAGAAAAGCATAACTTGGTCACCGTGGAAGCTAAAGATGAAGACAAGATAAGAATGTCATTTGTTAAGAAGCGTTTTCTAACAGGAGGTGGTGAGTCACATAATTTGAAAACTAATAAGTAAAAAAGGCTATTAGAGATTCATAGACTAAAGACTACAACTAGAAGGAATGTCAGAGATTATCCAATTTGAGTCAGTCATTTTATCTTTTATTAGAATCTTCAAAGACTTATAAGAAAAAAACAAAAAAAGTTAATATTCTAGAACTTTTGAATGATAATCTTTTATGTCCAAAGCATCTTTAAAAAGCATGCAAGTTCCTACAATTTTTGTTTGCTTATTTTTAGATTATCTAATATATTATTATACTAATATACTGTAAGCATTAGAAAATGTTCCCCAAAAAGAATTAATTAGGATTAACTTGAGTTGAAC
>CAUYLG010020025.1:0-42105 GCA_963573385.1 Cacajao melanocephalus
AGAACATGCAAGATTGTTGCATAGGTACACACGTGGCAGCGTGATTTGCTGCTTTCCTCCCCTTCACCTATGTCAATTTCTTTAAAAGTCCCAGTAAATTCTTTTTCATTGATATTCAGAGGGCCTATTCCTAGAAAAAGGAACAGAGTGAGGGATGTTAGCCAGAGCTTCCAACTACACAGGACATTTGCCACCTGAAACCAAGTTTAATATGGAACTTCCAATTACATGCCTAGTTTGCCCAGTTCTCCTTCTTCTAATCCTGATTTGTTCCCCAAAGTTCCCAACTGTATTTTTTAAGTATCAAATTCAGTTAAGTTTAAAGAATGATAAAAACCTTCCTTTCTTTTTTGCCAGAAGGAAATAATACAAAGACAGCCAAGATATGTTAAAATATAAAGATATCATCTTAGATAAGGATAAATTCCAATTACACAGTATCTAAGACAATATATTCATTACCATCCTAAGTCTCATAAACAGATTATAACAATCCTTGCTGGATCTCTGGCTCATTTTCTTATCAACATTCCTAAATGTTCATTGTCAAGTTCTGAAGAAGAGTTGTCTATGGCCTGAGCATCCAGTCATTACTCCAGTACATGGCACAGTCTCTAATAAATTCAGATCTAAAAATGGCCCCTTGAAGAATGTTTACTGAAAGGGTTTTAAGGAAAGTTTTACTAGAGAGCTTGTATGAGCTATTCAAGTATTTGGGTTCATTTGCTGAATTGATAATGCAGCTTTAAATAGTATTCCTTTCTTCAGTGGGAAAGAAAGCATTTTTTTTCCCTTAAAACAAATGAATTTGAGAAATCATTTGGAAATTCAAAAAGATAAGAAGGCTAATCTATGAGAAAGAGACAGCGACACAGAGACAGACAGAAAGAAAGAAAAGTGTGAACCTGAGTTAGCTGTATATTTTTTCTGCTGCTCTGGACAAAATACTCAAATTTCAAAAACATATAGCACTTCACATTCACAGCCAGTATATCTTAAAATACACATACTTTCATGGAAACAATCTTATAAGTTCATCAAGTAGAACAATAACCAGCTTGTTTAGAAGAGAAAATATTCCATATTAACCTTTTGGATTAGATAACATTTTGCTTCCCCAAAATTTCACAAAGCTCTACATTCATTCATATTGATGTACACATTAATCAAAACACTAGTGTTTCTTATACATCTGTAAAATTAATATTGAAATCACTCAGATATTTAAATAAAAGCTGGATTAAAAAAGAGTTTTGAAAAAAATCTCTGGAGTCCTATTCAAGAATACATTTTTTAGTAAATTACCAAATTTATCCTTCTTCACTAATAGCATAAGTCACATTTACCTGGGACCCATCAACCGAGAGGCAGCCTGATGATGTCAGGGAGGAAAAAGCACAGATTCTTGAATCAGATAATGTAACCTGCAAGTTCAGGCTGCACTTAGATGTGAGTCCTCAGGCCAGTTACTCATCCTGAGTCTCAGTTTTGTTACCTATACAATGGAGATCATATCATCACTGACCTCACACTTACTGAGAATGAACTGAGAAAGTATATATTAAATCACTACATAAATGTTTTATACCACATCCACTGTTGATTCAGTAATCAACAATGATACTGCAATTGTAACTTTTTAATAGAGTAAAACCATTAAGGAATTAAACATGTATTCATTATTAGCATACAAATAAAATACAGTCATAGAACCCACCTAGTTAGATTTGAAATTATTCATTAGGTCACTGTGGAATTGAGAGCTGGCAAGGAGATAATGTCATTTTTAAAATGTAAACATTTTTATTAGCATAGAGAACTTCTTCCCAGATATAGTAATTCCACTAGCATAACAAAGTCCAGCATTTTTCACTGCCAGAAATGTAAACCAGTAACACTGGTCCACAAGAAATCTCTATTTATTGAACAAAGCAATATTTTCCATGTAAATCTATTTAGTTTTGCAGTAGAGAAAATAGGACAGTCTCTGGTTTTAACCATAAGAAAAAAAAAAACCTCAACAACTTCTCACATGAAAATGTACGAGATGGCTCTTCTAGAGTCAAGCATGCATTGAGTATAGAGAAAATATCCAACAAGCATAACTTTCCAACACTTAGCAAAACAAACCAACCAATACTCAAAGAAGAAACTGAAGCCATAAATTCAAATAAATGGGCTGCAGGGAGACTACACAAACCTGCTGTTGCTTTAACTGCAGACAATTCAATTCAGCAGCTGTTGGTCCAGGCACTAAGATTCACTGTATGCTCTTCAACGTAACCTTGAAATATTGTCACTCACTCACTTCTCCACATCATCTGCATGCTGTCCAATTAATGAGGAGCGAAATCAACTGTCAAACCACGCATCAAAATAGAACACGATCTTTTAGCTGTTAAGCGCAGGAGCACAATATTTTAAGAATAATAAAGCAACAATGGAGATGAAAGTCCTTGACAAATGATATTCAAACTTATCAAAACAACGTGGTTGTAGGAACTAAGCTTCTGTTCTGAGCAGCAAGAAAGTGAAACTTTCTCAGGGTTTTTCATTTGCAAGGGACCTTTCTGTCTAACTGCTGTATAAGAAGCCTTTCAAAAAACATTCACCCATACCTGATCAGAGTCTTCTTCATTATTATGGACCATTTTGTTTCTGAAAGCTTAAGAGAATACTTAAGAAACACTTTTGATCCAAGGATATTTTACAGTACAGATGGTTTGGGGCTCATATTTTTAGCTTTGCTGTTTTGAGCCCTTTTTTTTCCAATGAAGAGAATAAACAAACAACAATAACATATAATGTTCATCAACCTGAGATCAGTAATGAAAAATAACTAAATTTACCAAACAGATGTGTCCTGGAATGCTTCCTATTTGAGGTTTCCCTACTCTTTAACTATATCCCAAATCTATACAGCCAATTAACAAATACAGGAGTTAATAAACTCAAGAGAAACATAACACACTAAGTGTTTAAAAATTGCTTTTTGCTTCCCAAGCACTAAGTCTTGTGTGCAAACACTCTAAGCTATATCACATACTACCAGTTGCAGACATAAGACTTGAAAAATTCAATACAAAAATACAGCAGAGAAGCGTGCACAATTAAGGGATCGGGACTACCAGTTTAACAGAAAACGCAGATTTTATACAGCAATCTGCTACAAACATTATAGCTGGGGGTAGGCATGTTTTATGCAGCTATTTTGTTTAGCTCATTAGAACCTTATTTGTCCTTCAGTACAGTTGAACTGAGGGAAAAATAAAAGAAAGAAATGCACTTTGAAACAAAGAGGAAATTCAGATAAAATGACATATACTATACCTGTATATTGTACCAGGAACATTGTGACACTCTTCAGGGAACTGTTTCACGTTATATCCTATTGTGAGTTATTCTCTCCTTACCCTCTTCTCTCCACAAGAAGAAAGGCCAAAGCACCCCAAGCCCCCACTACACCCTATCCCTAACCCACCCACCCCATTGAAGGAAAAGAAAAATAGCTATAATTCGGCTTAGATCCGACGCTTCTGTTTAGCTCAGCTCCAGCCGAGCAACTGAGCTTTAGCAACGGAGCATAGGGAGGAGGATTCTGATGCCAGTAGCACTTCCATCCACTTCACTTACACAAAAGCAGGCAGTGGAAAATCCAGGAGCCTTGAAGACAAGGGCTGGAACTGGCTTTTATGAATTGCTATTACTGCATGTGTCACCATCCATCTCCAATGACGGACACTTATAGGCTGAATTGGGAGTGGAGGGGGTGGGGTAGAAGAGGTTGGAGAGCAGGTGGAGAAGCAATTAGCAGTATGTTCATCGGAGAACTCGTTCGGGATTTCATACATCAGTGCCTAAAGAAACAGCATGCAGTTGACACATCAGAACTTTACAATTTGCATGCCTTGGAAGAAATCTTAGCTCACAGCTCCAAACAAAATAATGCTTGCCCACTCTTATAGGACACAGAAAGTCACCCCTTTACTTTTTCTTTCTCTGGCTACTCGTGTCCCTGAAAAATCAACATTCAGAATGAATATTTGCTAATTTTCCCTAAAGAACTGTATTTAAAAGGCTGGAAGCAAAGGAAGTATAGAGAAATTAAATTCTATTGAACATGACATCTCTTAACACAAAGGCAAGAAGCTAATTATTTTAAGCCAACTTTTCATCCCTAGTCCCATTCTCCAAGTGCAGCTTTCACACCTATAATCAGTGGATCACACAACTTTTGTGCATATACTTAACATGAAAAACAAGTCTATGTCTACCTAAAAATAGTTCAGTTAAAATGAAGGTAAAAAGCCAAGAGCTATGTGCAGGACCCACTTCATAGGGGACTTAAGAAAGCACTTTACATGTAAGTGTTTCAGTTTTACTCATCCACAAAATTAAAGCTTAGTTTTGGATGGATTTTAAAATTAATCATGAGTAGGAACAAAAAGGAGACAGTGTCTTTGGAAGGAAACATGATACAACCAAAGGAGGGAGCACTGGGGCTGGGGATCAGGAAACCTGGGTTCAGCTTCCAGTTCTACTACTTCCTAACTATGTGACTCTGGACAAGTCACTTAACTTCTTTGAGGCTAAGTTGCCTTTATTTATTAACTGGGGATAATAGTACCTATCCTGACTGTTTCACAGGATTGCTGGGAGAGCTAACGAGATAATAGGTATGAAAACCCTTTTGTAAATTGTAAAGGGCTATACAATTGTATGGGATTATTATTACCATGCCCTAAACAAATCTTGCCTAAATGACTGAAGTGAGGCACCTCTATCACATAAGGTAAAAAAAAAAAAAAAAAGAAACAACCAATATAATTTCATGAAACATTGTTCAATTCTTACAGTAGAAGGAATTTTTAAATTAGAAGGAATTGCTGTTTGCTCTTAAAATTCCACAGCAAGGAACTTTTTTGAAAAAATTATAAAATAATGCATCAAAAGTTTATTAAAGAGACTGGAGTCCTCAAAGTTCTCTCTTTCCTTTCCAGAAAGTCAGTCCATTTTTCTTCATATGGTCTAGTATTATGTCCCATCTGGAATGCAAACTACTAGACAATGAGCATCTGCTTCTGTTCAAGCTTTGTATATGCCTGTTATATTCTCATTGCCCGGTGTGTTGCAGTAGGATTTGAGTTGATTAGCTAAATCTAAATCCAAAAGGTAAAAATCCAAAGTCATGCTTTATGAGGCTCCAAGCTGCCTTGATACTATATATACAGTGACCAGCTGGCTTCAGCTGGGACACAATTTTAGCACATGAAGTCCTGGGGTGGCCACACCTGGGGCACTAAATGATCCAGGCAATGTTTGGGGATCTTTGGTTCAGCCAAATCCCACATGTCCTGATTTCCATCTGTGTGGTGGTTACCCAAGTGTGTGTTTGTCCACATGGACCAAATCTGAAACAGCCAAAAGAAAGGTGGGGGATAGAGCAGAGATATCAGATGTCACCTCCCCTTGGCCCCAACTAGTGCCATCTGTGCCCGCAAAAAAGTGCCCATCATACTTTTCGTAAGAAGAAAGAAAACTTTTTCCAATTGCCCCTTTGAACGTCATTGCTACTACTGAAGATGTCAGTAAAATATACAGTCAAAATCTATGTTAAACCCATCGGGAAAATGAATAATATTAGTCACAAAACAGTTAATTGGTAGCTAAGAGCAAGTGAGCTGCCGAAAGGGGGAGGGGAGAAAAAGAGAAGAGAGGAGAGGAGCGAAGGAGAAGAGAGGAGAGGAGGGAAGGAGAAGAGAAAACAAAATGAATCTAAAGTGAGAGCTCTCTAATCAGAAACATGCTTGCTGAGATCATCCAAAGTCTCACCTACTATAATAAAAAGTGTTTGTCTTTTGAGGTATTGGGAGTGGCCCCTTTACCATCACAGCTGCAATGCTAGCCTTCCAACTGCTTAGGTAAACAGTCAAGAGCTTGAAAAGGTACCAACAGCCCTACCACCAGATCTCACTTTCCTCTGCCATTCGGAAAGTCAGGCAGGTGGGATATAACTCTCCAGAGGTCTCATCGTTACAACCCTCCACCACAGCCTCACCAGCAGTATGGCTGGCCACTAAGGAAGATGTCAGTCCAGTTTCAGGTTCAGCAAAGTAGGCTTGCCTGAGACTTTAAAAACCACATTGGTAAGAAAGGAAACAAGGCTGTATTTCAAAATTGGGTTGTTCTGCCTTTGGGCATTGCAACTAAACTCCTCCACATGTTTAAGCTTGAAGTTCATATTCCCCAAATTCCTCAGAAGGGCCATTCAAAGTAAAGGGAAAAGGACAGGAAAGATGACTTTTTTGTTAGCTTCTTTCTCACAGTCAAAAAAAATGAGGAACATGACTGACAGAGTGTCCCAAAAGTCAATGAGGTGGGAGGCAGCAGTTTCAAACCAGATTAGCAAGAAGGGCAATGAAAGCATCAGAGCATCCTGATAAAAACAAACATGCACACCAAAAACCACTGCACTGTTTCCATTATCCTGATTTCAAGTTCCAGAATGTAAGCACTAATGGTTCCCTAAACCACCCAAGCTCCTTCTTGGCAGCCGTCACCAAGCCTAACTGATCTTTTCAAATGAATTTCCATCACTGGCCACCCCACATTCTGAGAATTCTTGTCAAAAACAAAAGTCCCAGTGGAAGATTTCAAAGAACCAATAACTTGAACCAAACCATGAACTTAAATGGGGAGAGACAACACAAAGTTGCTAAACTCCAAACAAAACAGAAATGTTAACAGTTTGAAAACAACAAAAACTAGCAAACTGATTTGAACCAGAACAAAGTTTCATGTTTTCTGAATTGATAAAACTGGCACCAAACCCTGAGATTCCAATCAGTTCAAACTCCTGCAAAGATCACACAGCAAGGCTTGGTTTCACCTGTCTGAAGGCTCACAAGGGAACCACAGAATGAACACTGGATAGGGCGTCAGAAGAACTGAGGTCTCCTGATTTTCTTCAGTGTTTGATCTTGATCAAGTCACTTCGACTCTTAGCCTCAGCTTGCTTGCCATGAAATGGCCAGGCTGGGATTGCTAAAATCCCAGGTTTAATAGTCTATGCCAATTGTGGAATTTAGTCTAGTGATGAAACAGATAGTCACAATTTAGCCTTAATCTGCAGGAGGCAGAGAGATGGACCACCCCAACTCTCTTAAGGAATTCATGTTTCTAGCTTATTTTGAAATATACGTGGCCGGGCATGGTGGCTCATACCAATAATCCTAGCATTTTGGGAGGCCCAGGTGGGAGGATCACTTAAGCTCAGGAGTTTGAGACCAGCCAGGGAAAGACAGTGAGATCCTATCTCTTAAATAAATTAATTAATTAAGTTTTTAAAGTTTTTTTTTTAAAAAGAAATACACTTCACATAAGAGTTGGTAACTCTCCTGGTTCAGCCTCAGAATAACCTAATATTCTTTTTCAGAATGTCTCCTCAAAAAAATGTTTCAGGAATAACTTGTTTTCCTTAAGTGAAAGCTACAGATGAGTTGTCTGGTCCAATAAAAGGAGGAGGGAAGAAATGACAGTGATCTAGGATAGGCTGAGCCCCTATTACATGTCAGCAATGGCAAATTTTACATAATTTTCTTTACCAATCGTCATAATACAATGCTATATGGTAGAATTTTTTTAGAGACAGGGTCTTGCTGTGTCACCCAGGCTGGAGGGCAGTAACACAATCATCTCTGGCTGTAACCTTGAACTTCTGGGGTCAAGTAATCCTCCTATGGTAGACACTTTTATGCTCACTTTATAGGCAAGGAAACTAAAGCTTACTGATGTTAAGTAACTTGCTTACAGTACTTGACGGGTACTAGGATTTGAACTCAGGCAATTTGAATCCATTACTTTAAGAATATTCTAAGAATTAAAGGAATAGTTCTTAACTCAATGATTCAGTTGGGCTTGCTTAGTGAATAAATTACATGCTGATTCAACAGTGTGAAAGTAAACTTCCTTGCATTTGTACCGGGTTGACATTTTTTAAAATTTCATTTGACAGTTTGGTATAATGGTTAGGACTACTGGGCTCTAGACTGAGGCAGACCTGAGTTTCTTGAATCTTGTCTTATGGACAAGATACTTAACCATCCTGCATCTCAAGTTTTCCTATCTGGAAAATGGGGAGGAAATAGTCCCTACCTTGGCAGGCTGTTGGAAAGTGTCAATGATGTGATAGCGTCTCACATAGTACTTGGCACAAAATGACAACTCAGTAAAGATAGATGAGAGCTATCCTTGTATTTATAAGCAATAAAAGAAAGGAGAGGTTATAAAGAAAAAGGAAACTGGGATTCACTGAGTTTAAGTGCTGTTTGGCTATAGCACAGATATAGTTTGAAAGGTTTTCAGTGGCCCACCTACATTCTCCAAAACTAACCTGCATCTTATGGTAAATCAGCATATTAATGAAGCAACATGAATATATTAATTTGGGTTTCCTAAAGAGTAGCAAGGAAACTCGTCACGTACTCTGCTTAGCAGCAGTTGGCCCTAGCTTCCTGGAACCCATCCTTTAAAAGATAAAGCTCAGAAGTAGCAGATAGTACTGCTGGAAGTACCAGGCAGGCAGAGACATCCTGCTTCCCCCCAATTCTTCAAGCCCTGACTTCTTTCCCATTTACCTGTGGCTCTCTTCTCAAACTCTCTTTTGTCCTTTCCCAGTTTATTCTGGTTTTGTTGTGATTCCTCCTCTGGCACTAGCTCTGTCTCTGCTCATCAGCATCAAGTGGTGTCTATGGAATGTGTGCCTGGCACAACACTAGGTGAAACAGAAAGGCATCTAAGAGTTAATGAAAAAGACATGTGTTCCATGGCCAAAGAGATCTAACATACACAGGTAGACTAGAGTTTTGGCAACACAGTAAAAGCAGGTATAATGCAGGATGATTTGGTTGATTTCAGAGCACAAAACAGATTGTTCATCTAGTCAATGATATGCATATGGAAAAATTTTTAAATACTGTACTAATGTCCGCAACTTAATCTGAAATGCATAAAAGAATGGATAGATGAATAGGTGACAAAGCAAAATAACTAAATGTTCATTATAGAATCTAAATGATGAGTATCTGGGTGTTCACTGTACAATTCTTTTAATTTTTCTCTATATTTGAGTATTTTCACAATAAAAGGTTGAGAAAAAGGAGAGGGGGAAAGGAGTATGGCTTATCAACCATAAGTGTTTCAGAAATAATTATATAGAAAAGCATAAAGCAAACAGCGCAAAATAATAATAATTGGTGGATCTGAGCGAATGGTATATAAAAATTCTTGTATGATGCTTGCAATTTTTCTGTATTTAAAAGTACTTCAAACTAAAAACTTACAAGGGAACCACAGAATGAACACTGGATAGGGAATCAGAAGAACTGAGGTCTCCTGATTTTCTTCAGTGTTTGATCTTGATCAAGTCACTTCTACTCTCTTAGCCTCAGCTTGCTTGCCATGAAATGGCCAAGCTGGGATAAGTGGTTGAGTACCAACCTCTTTCACCTAGTGTCTCAGTTGCCATTTTCAGTAGTGAGGGCATTAGGTTAATAGAGATATTGGAAAGAATGGTGGAAGGATGGGGAACAATAACTGTCACAGATACATCTTGGGGGCCTACTATATGCAAGACACTATGCTAGGCAGTTTGGGGGATTCAAAGAAGTAAAAAACACAATCCGTTCGCTGAGAGGGCTCCCAGTGTAAGCAAGGGAATACCAAAGCAGTGTCTGAAAGGGTAACTGGCTAGAGCAGAGTTCTGTTAAGACAGAAGCATAAAGATTAGAAAGGTAGGTTAGAGCCAGATTACAGAGAGTACTAAATGTCAGGCTGAAGAGTTTGGACTTCATCCTATGGAAAACAGGAAGCCATTTACACTATCTGAGTCAGGAAAAGAACATGATCTAAAACTGACTGGCAAGATAGTACAATTTGTTTGGGCATAGGTACCTTCAACATGCATTTGTTTTGTATTTATGTAAATCTGGTATGTATATCTACTTCCCATATCTGGATGCGACCTTTGGGGATTTCCAACATTCTGGTTGCTGCTTATTTCTCAAACAGCCACTCCCTGACATCTCTTCAGTCTCTTTCCTTTTTCCTCCCCCAACTCCTAAGAGGAGCTGACCAACACGTGCCTCAGCCCTGCTGACTCAGCAAGCAATAAATAAGCCTCATAGAATGTTTTGGAAATGAAGCTGCTGTGCTTCAAAACTGATTTCTTTCCTTCATGATAATCAAACCTCAATTACTTCTGGAATCACTGATTTGAGTTGGAAAGAATGAATATTCATCTAAGTAACATGTGAAGGAGTACAGGAAGTTATATCCTGTGTGCAGAAGGAAACCACTGTTCAAAGTGATCTCTGTATATGGAAAGAAACCCTAACAGAGATGGCATTCCTGAATAGTGCCAAGTGATTAGGGTAAAACCTCTTAAAGACTTCCAAATTATAAAGTGGACTTTATAATCCTTTGGATATATACTCAGTAATAAGATTGCTGGGTCAAATGGTACTTCTGGTTCTAGATCCTTGACCATGGCACATGTATACCTATGTAACAAACCTGTACATTCTGCACATGTATACCAGAACTTAAAGTAAAATTTTAAAAAAAGAAAATTTCCTGATGTCTATGATTGTATTGTAGTTATATATGGAAGATCTTTTTTTTTGGTAGGAGATTCAAATAAAATATTCAGAAATGATGAAGCATCATGTTAAAATTTTATTCTCAAATGGTTATTTTAAGAATATTCTTTATATGATTCTTTTCTCTAAATTGAAATTATTTTAAAGTAAAAAAATAAAATTTAAAAAAGAAAGTGGACTTGGTCTGTCTTCAGTTTGTCCCCCCATGAAGTCCATCCTCCAATGCAATCATGTTACTCCCCCCATTTAAAACCCTGTGTTCACTCATTCTTGCATATAGGACAATGGCCATACTTCTTAGCAAACTGACTTACTTCACCCAATCAGCCACAGGATAGCTTTCCAGACTCTTTTCCTGTCCCCCTTTCCCACACTTTAAGTGGTTCACACACAATATCTTACCTTTCTCTGAACCATCCAGTTTTATACATTTGACTGCCTTGCATGTGTTGGTGGTCCCTCTGCCTGGAATCCTTGCCCATCACCTCTTTGTCCACACAGAGACTAGGTAACGCCCTTCATCCTTCATGATTTAGCACAGTTAGACTCTGATCTCTAAGTTGTCCACCCACAGCTGTAATTCCCTCCACCATATTCCAAAAGTACCTTCTCTCTTTTGAGTACCTTTCATATCAATATATAATCACTAGTTTGAGTGTCTATCTCCCCTATTAGACTGTGAGCTCCTTAAGGGCAGGGATTACATCAAATTCATTATTATAGTCCTGGTGCTTAGCATAGGGTCTGGTCCTGTATACATGCTCAAATGTCCACTGAATGAGTGAGTCTGAACATCAAGTACTCATTGAAGTCAAACTCAGCATTTCTGGAAAGGTGCAAATTAGAATGGCATGTGACCAGAATAATCCTAGTGAAGTACGTTTGAGGGCCTAACTGAAAAAAAGCTGACAGGAGGACACCTTATGGGGGCTTATTGTGGGGCAGTTTCTGTCCCAGGAAACTCTCACTAGCAGTTGTTGCTGGCTAAAAATGAAGAGCAGCTGGAGCAGATGACAAGGGCCTTGACTGGGGATTTCTCCATCCTTATCTTTCATAGTTCACCACTGAAGCAGTGTTGTTCTCTGAAGTAACATTCTCCACACAGTGTCTCAATTCTCCTGAATGACTGCCACATTCATTTGTGCTCTGCCTACACAGGCATTTGGACCAGCTTTGTTAGTGAGTGGTCACTGGAAGCTCTTTGATTCTTCTACTCACCTATCGTTATTATGCCAAGGAACAATATTTTGTGGGTAAGAGACCACTGAAAAACAGAGCACCAAAACGGGAAGGGAAGCAGAGCTAATAAAAACTATCTTTTTTTCCCTCCTAGATTGCCAATGTATTTCACCATGTTTCCAGCCTATAGTGTTTTATACTATGTATCAGTAAAGGGAAAACAGGAAAATTAAGACTTCAGCAAAACTTTACAGTTTGTAGGCAAGAAAAAAAGGAAGCGACATTGAGGACTAGAACATAAATCTTTAGATATATGATCAGTAGCCACTTCTGAAAAGTACACATTTTGGCTGTTTTAAACAAACAGCAAAAAGCAATTAGGTCTTTCTGACTAAACTGAGGTGTATACTGAATTTTTTTTTAAACTAAGTCTGTTTTGATCTTCAAAAATGTCAAGCTGGTAAACACTTCACTTTTTTGTACACATAAATCTAAGAGCCAAGCTTAGCTTGAGGAAGATTTAAGAGACATAAAATTTGTCTGAGGTGTTTGCCAAATCTCTGCAGCAGAGACAGAAACCCTGGAAAAGCTGACACAATCATAACTCTCACATCACCAGCAGGCTTGTGCAGGGCTGGGATGCACAGAAAGTCACTGTTCCTTCTTTCATACTGTTTGTAAACAGAGAAGTAGATCATTTGCTTATCAGCTACCTGGTAGCTCATTTTTGCCTAGATATCCCACAAAATAACACATCCCCATGGGTACATATCCCAATTTTCAGCCAGGTAAATTTTCATTTGTAAGATAGGCCCGCTTGTTAAAATTTTCTTTCTTTAATTTGCTCTTGAATGCTCTTGCTCTTGTGTGCTTGCTTGTGCTCTCTCTCTCTCTTTTTCTCCCTCCCTCGCTCTTTCTCTTTTTTGTTCAGAAGGCATTAAAAAGGAAGGCAATTATGAGTATCTAGTGCACTGAGCAACGGAGTGCTTTCACATAGTAAGCCTACAATAATTCATCAAATGAAGTGAAACCAATGTGTAATTTCTACGTTCAACTTATTTGATCATGAAGCAGGAAAACTATAGATGTTTTTTTCTGGAGTATTTAAAAACGACAATTCCTTATAAAGAATTGTTATTTTATTCAGATGACTCATGCTTAGGACTTCTGTCCCTTAGAAATCATCCATTTTTGCACAATGAGTATTACTTGTAAGGAAAATGAAGGGCAGACTATACTTCAGCATCCTGAATGACAATATGACCACTGATACATTATTGCAGAGAAAATCAGATATCCTATATACACTCAATTGTCTGTCGTTATGGTAATCCACTACATATGTCTAAAATCACTTAACAATGCAAGAATATAGTGTACACATGGGCTGCATTGTGTAAGTAGGATTAACTATTGAATTCAACCAAGGTTTTCCCTGGGGATAGATTGCTAGAAAATACATCTACATGACATTTAAAAAAATAGATTAACCAATGACATCGGCTCCCATGAGACACATTGTTTCTTGTACATTCAATTCTATCACAGTTTTCTGTAGCTCTCTGCTAACATTTCCATCCCAAATGACATAGAATTTCAAAAAATAAAGAAAAACAGAGCAATTGGAGCTATTCCATCTCTCCTGCATGAAGTGTTATGTACACAAAGGCAAGATTTCTGTACATGAGCACGATGTGAACCACGACATGGTGAGATCATGTCAGTTTGCGGCTGTTCTTGTTATGCTGTGGTCGCATATAACTTGCCCAAGGGAGTATATGAAGCCTGTTTTCTTACTGACAAGGACCAGCAGGGATTGTTGGAAAATAAAGAGAACAGAGGTTCTCTTTATTTATATGTGTGTGTGTGTATATATATATATATATATATATATATATATATATATAATCTTTATTTATATATATATTCTCTCTTTATATGGCAGGAGGTTTTAAATTTGCTCTTTAAAAAATGCAAGTTATTATGATAACTTTTCTTCTCACTTTGATGTATTTAGTTTTCCTCATCTGTAAAATAGGAATAACTATTTTATGTGTTTAATATTTCTGCCCTGAGAGTTAAATACCAGTAAATTGCCTGTCATACAATTACTAATCCATACAGTCCACATCAACATTGGTTAACATTAATTAAATACCTATTATGTGCCTGGCACTGGTCAAAGCCCCCCCCAAAAAAGTAAATCATAGAAGGAAAAACTGATACTAGAGGGGCAACCTGGGAGCTGATTTTCAAAGCTTTTATCAGCCAGTCTAAGAATTTTGGATATTATTCTGAAGACTATGGACAGGCTTTGAACTCTTTTATATAGAGGCCAGATAGCTTTAGATTTGTGATTTACAAAAATCATTCTGTCAGCATTGGTAAAGAGTGGACTAGAAGAGTGGACTGGAGGCAGCAGTAATCCAGGCTAGAAGTGATGCATGTCTGTTAGGAGGTGGAAGGTATGCCTCAAACTAAGACAATGGTGGATTCTGGGAAAACATGTTAAAATAACTTTTTCTTACATTTTTTTTTTTTTGAGATAGAGTCTTACTCTGTCACCCAGGCTGGAGTGCAGTGGTGTGATCTCAGCTCACTGCAACCTCCGCTGCACACACCACCATGCCCAGCTAATTTTTGTATTTTCAGTAGAGATGGCATTTCCCCACGTTGGCCAGGCGGGTCTCAAACTCCTGACCTCAGGTGATCTGCCTGCCTTGGCCTCCCAAAGTGCTGGGATTACAGGTTTAAGCCACTGTGCCTGGCCAAAATAACTTTTTAAAAATTAATGATAGTATTGTAGATTAGAAAATAAAAATATGCAAAAGGTTAAAAGTAGAAGTCATACACAATCTTACCATTTGCAGCAAACCCGTTAATATTTGTGTGTGTGTTTAACATTACAGGATTTTTCCCATATATGTCTACACAGATGTGTGTGTTTGTGTGTATATGTGATATATGTATGTTTTTAAACTGGGATCTGCCAATCTGTAGTGAGAGTTTTATGATGTGATTTTTTCCTTAGTATATCAAAAACAGTTTTCCACATCATTAAATAGTTTGGTAAAATCAACTTTAAGACTACTTAGTAATCCATTCTATAAATGTACCACAATTGATTTCATTCAAACCCCTAGTATTGTGCATTTAAGATGTTCTTTTTTTGTTTTGTTTTGTTTTTGCTATTAGTATAAACAACTCTGGGATAGATGTCCTGAGTATTAAATTTTCACAACATGATGATTGTTTCCTCAGCATAGAGCCCTAGAAGTTGAAGTAGTAGGTTAAAAGCTATATTCCATTAAGGTTTCTGATATATATTGACAAATTGCTCTCCAGAAGAGCTGTATCAACTAGCAGAGTCTATGAGTAGGAGGAGATGAATCTGCGAGTGATGTCAAGGATGGAGCGCACTGGACTTGGGTGGATAGAAGGAGGAATGTTTCCTGGAAAAGTGTCAGGGCAGGAGGAAAGTGAACTCTGTCAAGAGAAGCAAAGCAATGGGCTAAGGGACAGGTGTCTGGACAGGTAAATGATGAGAAAGAAAAAGGTAAGATAAACAGGGGAGAGTGAAGAAAAGAGAAAAAAATAGGTCTTTAGTGAAATTATGGGCACTTTAATGTACTGCTTTCTTCAACAAAAGTAGCAAACATAGCAAACAGCTAGTCTTTTCACAGCATTTGGCACTCTGTGCTACCAAAGTCCCCAGTTATATTCAGGCAAATCTGTTTATCAATTATTTTAACCCAATAACCATTTATTAGGTGACTACTATGTGTCAAGTCTGTTCTAGATGCTATGGGTATGGGGATGAATGAAACCTGGTCTCTGCCCTCAAGGAGCTCACAGTCTAGAGGGAAGCACAGAAATATCCACAGACCGACATACTACAGTGTGGTACAGGCTAGGACAGAGGTAAGTGCAGAGTCATATGGAAGCCAGAGACCTAACATTGTTTTCTGCGTGCATTCATGTACGTTGGGTAGGGGTTGTTGAGAAGGCTTTGCAGAGGTGTTAACATATGAGCTGAGTCTTAAAGGCTGAGGAGTTTCTTGGATGCCTAAGGGCCACAGATCATACTCATATTCCTAATCAGTGCCTTGAATGTTTGTGCTACTGCTCTCAAGGACACTTAGTAAGGTGGGAAGGATGTTGTATATAATCCAAATCCACACGAGTTGTAACTATAGCTTCCACTGTCATCTTAATGAACAGAAATGTAGCATGTTTTGGCAATATTATTGCTCACCATAGAATATAAAGGACAAGAGGCAAGTGAGGCATGCAGGCTTTTAAAATAATTCTGGTAACACTGACATAATGATATTAACATCCACCAAGTCCTAATAATTTTACCTCCTAAATGTTTCTCAAATCTGTTCCCTCCTGGTCTTTATCGTCTCTCTGTGGAAAAGAGTAGCAGCCTCTAGTCATGTCCACCTCCACTGTGTCCTTCCTGTCATTGTCCTTAAAGTAAAAATCTGATCATGGTCTCTAAAACATGTTAATGGTTTCTTACGGCCTACAAGCAGCACTTCTCACATACTCAGTCACTTGAGTATTACTTAGTGATTTTAACCATATTCACAATAATAGTACATATTACCATGTACTATAAATACTTAATATTTGTCTTTAAATCAACTGAAAACTGGATCACTTTCTATTTTTATGAAGTAAAATTGAAAGTAGCCTTAGATATGATGACTTAGTTCAGTTTTATGTTTCAAGTAAAATTAAATTATCTGTGAGAGCACAATGTAACCACCACTGGCAGATGCCCTACGTTTTGAGAACCACTGACCTATGGGGGCGCATTCCAACTTAGCATTGCAATCAAGCTTCTTCATAACTCAGACCCAACCTATCTTTCCAGACTCTTCTCCTACCTATTATACCTTTCTTTTCCTAAATAATCTGCACTCCAGCCATGCTGAAGTCTTCCACATTGAATGATCATGCCTTACTCTTAAACAGCCACACATCTTTCACAGACTGACTCCTCCATCTGGAATGCCTCCCCTCCACTCCTTCCCTGCCTGGAGCAAACTCACTATCCTTCAAAACCTATCTGTCACGTGACTGACTTGTGGACGCCTTCTCCCTGAGTTTCCCTTACAGTGAGTCACACCTTCCTTTATCACTCCATAGCACTTTGTACATGTCTCTGTTATACTACACACTACAATATCTCAGAACTGTGGGCATCTAGCTCCCCAGCTAGACCCCAGGAAGAGTTCACATCTTGTACTTCATTGTTTCCCCAATACTTCATGTGGGCAGAGGTCATGAAAGAGATCTAGGATCCAAGGTAACTTTTTGAAAAGGCTAAAATAAAATAAATCCAAAGGACTCTCCAGGTCCAAATAGCTTAGAGGTATGATATGTTTTATAAAGAGAATCATCTAATTCAGAAATAGCCATACTGACTATAGTTTTGGCAGACACAATTAGCTACAATGGCAATGGCAGTTAAGCTAATTTGGTTTTGGCAGGTACTTTACAGAAAACACATTCTGACATAGAAATTTGAAGTGAATCATTGGGGTTTTGGCCAGGATGATCAACTATACCTCACAATAATCTCTCCTTACCACAAATGGAAAGTCAAGAACAGAAATGAACATTGGGAGTAGGAAGCCAAGTTGAACAGACCATGAGCTTTGGAGTCAGAAATCCGTACACTCAAACCTCAACCCAACTTATAATCTATGTAACTTTAAGTGGATTGTTTAACTTCTGTGCATTTTGGCCTTTTCTTCCAGAAAAAGACAGGAATAGTACCTACTTCATAACACTCTTAAGATAATGCAATGAAGTATTTATGATGATGACTAGGACATTATGTGGGTTCAATAAATAGCAGTCATTATTGTCACCCAATGAGATGACTACAATTCAGATAATGTGATGCACAGGGATAGCAAATGCATTTCCTAAGAATAAATTGATGTCTCTAGGCTTTAAAATTGACAGCTGTAGACTGTAGCTAAGAATAGCTACAAACAAAACATCTGCAAGACAAGCTTCTTCTTGGATTTAAACTCACACCTGGAACATACCATCACACTTCTTTGTGTTCTCCAAGAATTGATCTCAAATCAGGTTCCCTAGGATGAAAAGAAAAATCATCCAATCTTAATTTTTGCTTTCATTTTTATTTGATACAGAATAATATCTAAACTATGTGTATGTTTCAAAGTGTCACATTATTATGACCCCAAGCTTCTCCACCCTATTTATTTGCTGCTTACATCTTTTATTCCAATGAGGCAAACCCACCTGTCTCAAAGTGCTCCCTCTTTTGTCTACCCTTCTCAAACTCCAATCTCAGTATCAGGAAGCATTTTCTCTCTCCTCTTTGACCACTTCAAATCCCCTGTACTCCGCTGGAGCCCAAATTAAAATTCACCACCTTCACAAAGCCTGAAAGCTGGATGAGGGGTTCAGCACTTCCTGGGTTAGGCTTGAACTTCCATAGGTTAACTCACCACCCCCATCAGTATGCTCTTCCACTAACCCCTTTAGCATTTTTTGCACGCGTTTGTAATAATACAATGATTAATACAGTCTGTTTCAGACGATCTCCTTTATTCTGTAGTTGGTGTGCCCCCTAAATGTTTGTCAGCATTAGTGCTATCAGTCTTTGCTGGAAACCCCTAAAGCGCTGTGTTTTTATAACCAGTCGAACTTGCCTTTTACTCTCACCAGAACCCTGTACTGAACCTTAAACACACATTTCTCAAAAGCAAGATTCCTTCCCTCTTTTGCTTCCCATTCCTTCTAGAAATTGAGGGGAAACCCTTCTCACTCCAAAGACGTGGTGGGGTAAGTGGCAGGTGGCTGAGGAGCCCATAGAGACGGCGATCAATTAAGTAGGCAAAAAGATAAAGTTTGAAAAAAGTCACGCCCTGGGCGTGGCAAGGAATTTCCACTCCCCAGAGGAAATGGGGAGTGTAGCGTAGGGAGGGTTGTGTGCCCAAACCTGAAATACAAATTGAGGGAAAAGAGGAGAGAGATCACCCAACTCCTGCAGTATGAATTAAGAGTCCAGATACCACCTAGGCAAAACCCTGGATGCGAACCCTAACTTCAGACCTCTGAGGAGGCGCAGCCGGGCGACGTTGTGAAAGAAAAAGAGCGGGCGAGTTGGACCAAAAAAAAAAAAAAAAAAAGAGCAAAGGGAACAGGCGCCTAGAGCTCAGAAGCCCACCCCCGACTCCCACTCCCGACACCCCCTCCCCGGCAGAGGCGGAGCTGGGCGGAGTTAGGCGCTGAGGACCGCGGCCCCGGAAGCACCCTCCTCCCTAGGCCCCCTCAGTCCCACAGTCCCCAACCAAGGCCACTCGGGCTTTCTGCCTCTCTACCTCCAGCTCCCCGGCTACCGAAGCGCTAGTCCTTATACAGCCGCGGAAAATCGGGCCGACGCGGCAGCTCCTGGGCGCGTAGTGCCCTCGCGGGGCCCCACGCCGCGCCACTCTCTTCCGAAATGCCCGCCTCGCGCTACCAGGCCTAGGCCCAGCACTCCGACCCAAGGCTTGACTCTCACCCACCCGGTACCCACTGCGGCGTCTCCTATTGGCTACTAGTCACCAGGGAAGCCGGAGGCCCGAGCCCATGGCTTCATGGGAAATGTATTTTGAGGTCACTGGTGAAGACCGAGGATTGTGGGAGATGGAGTCGCGACACTTATTTCTCTATATGCACAGCTCTTCCCCTCCTTTTCCGATTGTCCCCAGCGTTGAGACGGGGAAGGGTATTCTGGGTATTGTAGTTTGGAGTGCACTGTCTTAGAGAATCAGTCTTGGGGTTATGCGTTTGTGTTTGTGGGGACAGACGAAGGCTCTAGATTTATTTTCATGTCGGTTAAGCTTTAGCATTTTGCGGGAAGCACTTTCTATCGTGATTTGAAATTGTTACTGAGTTTTAAGTGTCCTTCAAAAGATGATGTTTATTCTTCGATAAACTTAGAATTTTAACTGAGAGTTACAGTCCGTTAAAATTGTTAACAAGTGTGTTCTTTGTGAACCACCTGCATTAAAATCACTTGAAAGGTATGGAAGAATGTATATACTTTTTCTAATTAGGAATTATATGTTTTCCCTAGAAACAGTGTCATAAATAGGCATAGAAATGTGATCTAGACCAGCCCAGACGAAGAAGCCTATTTAATCCATAATGAAGCTATATTGTTGCCATGAAAAACATAACTGTTATAATGCAACAGTTGAGAAGAGATAGACAATACAACTTGAGTAAAAACGAGTAACTATATGTTTTTAAGAAACTTTATCTTTTGAGTAAAAATATGTTACAAGAGCTGGATAAAGACAGGTGGGGAATGCCAAGCACTTTCGAGTGATTTAAAAATTGAGGAAAATGGTTGATTATTAGGGCTAATTTCACTTCTAACTTTTGACTTTTTTTTCTCTCTGTTAGAGATGAATTCTTATAGCTTGATGGATCGTTACAGTTGAATTACTACAACTTTCCTGATAAGGACGACTTTTGGACTCATGAATAAAATGAAGGGAAAGACAGAGGAATTGCATTTTGCTAAGGTAATTGCCCAAGATTTTAAAAAGATAAGTGAAGGAGGAAGACGATTTAATAGATTTGTGCATACAGCTTTGTGCAAGGCTCTGGGCTAGGTACTGTTGCCACAGAGTTAGAAAAATAGTCCCTGCCTTCAGGTAGCTCACAATCTAGGTGAGGGGAGTTGTAGTGGAGGAGAATCAAGGGGGAGGAATAGATGAGTATACAATGTGCAAAATGCTCTAAAGAAGTCTACAGAGGCTTCTACAGGAACATAGAGGAGGAAGAACTCATTCTACTTCTGGAGAACTGGTTGAAGAACCAGTAAAATATTTGTCAGATTTGGGGCAGGGTGGTCAACCATATTCTATACAAAGCATGTGCAAAGGCATAAAGGCATAAAAAAGTGCAGAGAACAACAACAAAAGTTCCATATTGCAAAGACTAGATCAGGCAGCAACAGGGAGTCATATCAGTTAGTTCAGAATTTAACTTGAAAGTGGGAGAGAACCATCAGAGGAATTTTTGTGCTTATATAGTGTTTATTTTTTAAAGCATATACACATAGAACATACTGGGAACACGTATGCTGGGATATTATGGAGGGTGGTAATTGCTAAATTATGTTTTAATAATTTTTATACTTTTAAATACCCCCAGGAAAATAATTTAATTTTTTTTTAAAGAAAAATCGATTGGGTGCAGGGGCTCATGCCCATAACCCTAGCACTTTGGGACACCAAGTTGGGAGGATTGCCCAGGAGTTTGAGACCAGCTTGGGCAACATAATGAGACCTTGTCTCTATGAAAAATCAGGAAAATTAGCCAGACATGGTGGTGCATGCCTGTAGTCCCAGCTACTCAGGAAGCTGAGGCAGGAGGATCCCTTGAACTCAGGAAGTTAGGGCTGCAGTGAGCCGATATCGTACCATTACACTCAAGCCTGGGTGACAGAGCGAGACCCCCTGTCTCTCAAAAAAATGAAAGAAAGAAAAAAGAAAAGAAAAGAGAAAAAAATCACCTCATTTCAGCCATAAAAAAGACTGAAACAAGTCATTTTCAGTATTATGGCCACCAGAAAAACATTGTGTGAATCAAATGCAGAAGCTCTTTTCTCAGCTTTGTCTCCTTTTTACCTTTTTTCCTTGACTGTTTACTTTCATTCAATCACTGATTTCAAAGTATTTGCAGAGTATCTACTATGTTCCATACACTGTGCCAGGTTTTGGGTTTTAATGGTGAGTTAAAACATAGGTTCCTGTTCATCACAGAATTTTTAGCAGGAAATAGAATGATCAGAAGGAGTTGGTAGACGTGGAAAGTGAGAGAAGGGGAGGAGTCCGTTATGATTCCTAAGTTCTGACTTGGAAGACTAAGTGTATGGTAATACCATTCACTGAGACAGGGAACCTAGAAAGAATAGCAGGTTTTGTGAAGAATAGGAGTAAATCAGTTTGGGAAATTTAAAATTGGAAGAGTCTGTGGAATCTTTGGGTGGAGATGCCTGATAGGCTGCTGAGAAATGCTGGTGGGAAGCTCAGGAGAGAGGTCTTGGTTGGAACTAAACATTTGGGAGATATTAGTATAATGTAGATGGAAATTAAATGAGTGAAAAATGGATTAAACTTTACTTAGAGAGTTTTTTTTTTTTTTTGAGACAGATTCTTACTCCATCACCCAGGCTGGAGGTGCAATGGCACGATCTCGGCTCAATGCAACCTCTGCCTCCCGGGTTCAAGCGATTCTCTTGTCTCAGCCTCCTGAGTATCTGGGATTACAGGCTCCTGCCACCACAGCCGGCTAATATTTTTGTATTTTTAGTAGAGATGGGGTTTCACCATGTTGCGCAGGTTGGTCTCAAACATCTGACCTCAAATAATCCACTCGCCTCAGCCTCCCAAGGTGCTGAGATTACAGGCATGAGCCACTGTGCCCAGCCAAGTTAGAGAGTATTTAGAATAGTAATTTTTAAAAAGACAAAGATTATGGAATTCTAGAAAATAATGATATTCAAGTAGCAGGTAGAAGAAGAGATGCCTTCCAAGGAAGCTGAGAAGGAATGGCCAAATAGATGAACCAAGAGAAAACAAAGTAGAATTACTGGCATATATTACAGAGAGGTCAAGTAGCCAGACAGAAGAGTAACAAGAAATTATTCATTCATGAATTTAACAAGTGTTTATTGAGTACCTGTAATGTGCCAGACATTATTAGATGCTGGGAACAGAGAAGTAGAAAACACACAACATCCCTTCCTTTTGGAGGTTATATTTTATTAGGGAGAAACCATCAACAAACAAGATAAATAATTAAAATACATAGCTGTGATAAGTAATATTTCTTGTCACAGCTATGTATGTATGTATGGCTATTTCTGTATGGTGAGATATATATATATATATATATATATAAAATAAGCCGTACAGAAATGTTATATATAATATATAAACACAAATGTATATATATATTTGTATGTGTACATACAAAGCTGATATTCTTTGATCTGTTGTTGCATAATAAGATGAATTTGTGAACTAGTGGCTCAGGGTCAAATGGACTGGCTGGATTCAGAGATCAATTAGGAGGTCAAGGTTAGAGCTGTATCCAGAGCCAGTGTAGAGCTCAGGTCAAGACCAGGGTTCATGTGTATAATGTGGAGTGTATTTGGCTTCAGTGTTTTCTTAGGTTAAGATTTAGTAAGTCTGTAGCTATTTTTACAGGCTAATGTGGATTCATGATCAGAAGACCATCAAACCAAGTTTAAGGTTCAGCCTGATATCAATGTTAGGCCTCAGAGTTATAGCCATGGGTCAATCTGTGACACAGATTAAAGTGCATCTCTGACCACTCTGGACTAACAGCAGCCTCAGGGTGTTAAAGCTCACTCTGAGGCTACTGTAAGTCTAGAGTGGTCTGGTTTATGAAGTCACGGTACAAGATTTGGGTTCAAATTTTGGCCAGAATTAGAATTTAGTCTGTGTATAGGAAGAGGCCTTATTCTAAAATTAGAGTTAGGGCTCGGTCTGCAGACCAGACTTAGACCACACCCAGGGTTAGGACTCAGCTCAAGGTTTGACTTTAGTTTTTGGTCGATGTTGGAATCACTTTTATTTCTAGCCTTGAAAGTCAATAAGGGCCAGGACCATGGCTTTTCCTGGGATTAGTGTTCATGCTGATGATGTTGCCTAGGGAAGAAAGAAGTACAACTATGAACAGGATTTATGTTCAGTCTTTCGTCAGGTTAAGTTTCAATTCGTATTCATGGTTAAAGTTTATTCTAGGTCCAATAATTAGGTCTCAGTGTGTGGCCAATGGTAAGGCACAGTCAATGTCTAATATTCAGTCTGTTGCCATGTTAAGACATTACCTGTCAAGTGCCCTGGAGTCTTGTCTCAAACTAGAGTTCACATTTCATGTATAGACAAAATTATGGTATGGTTTGTGGCCAAGATTTCAATGATGAATATGAACAGGATTTGGGATGCATATTTGGCTAGAGTAAGTTCAAGGTGTGATTTCTGACCTTAGCCAGTGTCAGGATTCTGTCTATGTCCATACCTCATATCAGGAATGTTCTATGGAACTAACTCACAGTAGTCTGTGTTGGCCCTCATTCTGTGGCCAAAGCAGGGCTCAGTCAGTGACCTGCGTTAGCCATTTCAGTTTGGCCACTCTCAGGGTTGAGTCTGGAGGTAGTAGTTCCACTTTTACTTTATGTAGCATTTGTGTTCATTGACTATTGGTGGTGGTGCTATCTGATTAAACTTGTATCAGAGTTTGGGAGTTACCAATGACCAAGGTAAGGATTACTATGAAGAAGGTTTTATGACTAAGAGTGTAAACAGGTTTTTTGGATTAGCTGTTGATGTTATTTGTCAGTCTGTGGATAGCCTTGAGGTGAAAACAAACAACACATAAAATCCAGCTTGAGTTCAGCTTTAGTGGCTCAGGCCATAATCAAGGTTTTGGGATCTGGATGTTGCCAGGGTTTGAATTCAGAGTGTTCATTTCCTGTTGTCATTCTGGCACTTAGACTCTGGCTTAGTGTAGCAGGCATTTGAGTATCACTAGTAGGGTTCAGTCTGTGCTAATTGTTAATGACCATACTGTGCCCAGTGCCACGGGTACATCCATTCCCAATTGAGGGCTAAGTTTGTGGCCAGACTGATTGCTTAACTTTCAGCTAGTGCTAGGACTCAGTTTGTGGCCACTAATATAGTTAACTTTGTTTATGGGTTTAAGACTTGATCTATGACAAAGGAAAGGTTAGTACTTAGTCTCAGCCTGATGTTAGGGCTGATAGTATGAGAAGTGTTTTGATTTAGCTTTTTAGGGTCAGGAATCATTCTCTAGTCAGGCTTGGGGCTCAGTCTTTAGGTCTCAGACTGTGGCAGGACTTACATTCCTCATCCCAGCTCAGTGTTCAGAATGTGGCTAGAAATAGGGCTCAGATCTTAGCCTTGGTGAGTTGTTTGTGCTCAGGGTTAGAATTAAATCTGTTACTGGGTTTTAGGCTAAGAAGATGAAAAGTATTTGTTTTTTCTTTCTCTGGTTGGTCCTTCATTCATCTTCAAGGTTTGGGTTCAGTCTCTGCCCAGTGCTGGTGAGCAGCTTAATTTCTGATATTAGGAATCAGTCTGTAGCCAGGGTTAAACTAAGTTAAAGCTGTGGTTGAAATTGGGATCCAGTCTGGGGTGAGCATTTAGCCAGACATAGGGTTCAGTCTATCTCAGAGATTCAGGATCAGTCATCAGCCATTTGGATAAATCAGATTTATTCTCAGGTTGAAAGCTCAAGTCAGAGGTTAGGCTTATGGGCTCAGTCTGTGATGAGAGTTAGGAATTCAGTCTATGACTGGAGTTAGAGATGCAGTCTGTAACCAGTTAGAAGTTGTAAAGTTTAGGGGTCAAATCAATGGCCAGTGATAGGGCTCAGTCTATCCCAGGTTCAATAGATTATTTCATGGTCAGATTTATGAACCCAGTCTGTCCAGGTTTAGAACTTGGGCTTTGAACATGGTTAAGACTCAGCTTGTGGCCATGTTCAGGGTTCTGTCTATAGTCAGAATTAGGTCATATGCTGTGGTCAAAATATCCTCAAGTTTTTGTAGAAGATTTGGTTTCACTTCTTGGCTATGATTAAGGAACAGAGTTGGGCCAAGTTTAGAGTCTGGTCTCTGTACATGTTTTCGTCTCTGTACGAGGCCAAGTTTAATAGTCATTCTGTTGCCAATGTTGGGGTCATTTTCTGGTTAGTGCTAAGTCTGTGGAAATTGTAGCTGGATTGGTTTCCAAGATCAAATCTCAGGCTGTGGTCAGGGCTAGAGCTCAGTTAGCATCTATGCTGAGCACTCATTTTGTGGTCAGTTCAGGATGTTAAGTATATCCTAGAGTTAGATCATACCTTCTGTAGCCTAGTTTAGAGACTCCACCTGGGGATAGACTTAGGGGCTATGTCTGATGTTACTTTCAATCCATGTGTCATGACTTAAGGACTTATACAATAGTCATAGTTATGGTTCAGTAGGAGATCAGGATTAGAGACTCTGGTTGGGACCAGTCTTAAATACTTACTCTTGGGCCAGACAGAGACAGTCAGTGTGTGACTAGGCCTAGGGACTTGATTTAATCAGGAATAAGACCTTGGAGTGTGGCCAGAAAGTGGCTCAGTTTATGGATGGAATTAAGATCTTCATTTGTGGCCAGGGTTAAAGGCTTGGTGTGAAATTAGGGTTAGGTCTCCAAGTTCAGAGTTAGGAGTTTATGCTATATCTTGGGTTAGGTGATTGGTTGGTGGTCAGGGTGAAACACAGGACCTGCATTCAGTGTTGGCAGCTTGTTCTGTGACCAAACATAATAGACTTGTTTCTCGGCTTGTGGTGATAGTGATTGGTAATTATACCTCAATTAAGTTGTCATAAAAGGTTAAAAAAGTGGATTCATACAAGCGAAATGGTAGGAATGATACAGGGAAGAAACCGTAAAGACAGACTGGTTACTGAAACAAGACTAGCACTGTCTTTGATGGCTCACAATTTTCGCTTAAGAAGGACAGGGTAAGCACATGAGATTAAGGAGAAAGGAAAGAACTGGTGAGTAGGGAGCTGGTAACCTGGGGAAGTAGATATGTGCTTCTTGAAGGACAGAAATTTTTATAAGTTGTAGAATTAATGCAAGTTGGAGAACCTTGCAAAGAATGGAAAGTCCCATTCGGGTTTGTTTGTTTGTTGAGACGGAGTTTCATTCTTGTTGCCCAGGCTGGTGGGCAATGGAGTGGTCTCGGCTCACTGCAACCTCTGCCTCCCGAGTTCGTGATTCTCCTGCCTCAGCCTCCCAAGTAGCTGGGATTACTGGCACCCACCACCACGCCTGGCTAATGTTTTTGTATTTTTAGCAGAGATGGGTTTTCACCATGTTGGCCAGCCTGGTCTCAAACTCCTGACCTCAGGTGATTCACCAGTCTTGGCCTCCCAAAATCCTGGGATTACAGGCCTGAGCCACCACGCCCAGCCAGAAAGTCCCATTTGTTAAGTTCTTCCATCATGTTCCTTGTGCCAGTAATGGTTTTCCTGAGCACCCTTTCTAAGCCATTCCCCATCTTCCCCCAGGCTACACTGATCTCTATTATATCTCACTCACTATATGTTCAATAAATATCTATGGAATGCATGTTTTTTTTTACTTACATTCTCCCATGGAGGCATCATGACAGTCCAATATGGTAAGTGTTGTTATCCTCATTATACAGCTTTTAAAAAGCTGTTAAGTTAATTAAGAGATTCGAAAGGGTCACACAGGTAGTAAATGCACAGCCAGGTTTCAAATCCAGTTTTATCTGACCCCAGTTTACTGTGCTTTCTGCATAACACCACTTGGCCCATATAACCTATGTGAAATTTACATCTCACCTTGACCCCTTGACTTTGTCAACTTTGTCTTATTTAATTCTCACGGCAACTCGAATTTTTCATTTGGAAAATTGGGATGATAATAATATTAGTACCCATTTCTTTTTCTTTTTCTTTTCCTTTTTTTTTCGAGATGGGGTCTTGCTCTGCTGCCAGGCTGGAGTGCAGTGGTGTAATCTCTGCTGGCTGCAACCTCCACTTCCTGGGCTCTAGTGATTCTCCTGCCTCAGCCTCCCGAGTAGCTGGGACTACAGGCGCACACCACCATGCCCAGCTACTTTTTGTATTTTTAGTAGAGACAGGGTTTCACCTTGTTGGCCAGGATGATCTCAATCCCTTGACCTTGTGATCCGCCCACCTCAGCCTCGCAAAGTGCTGGAATTACAGGTGTGAACCACCATACCTGGTCCCCCTCTCTTTTTTTCTTTTCTTTTTTTTTGGAGATGGAGTCTCCCTCTGTCACCCAGGCTGGAGTGCAGTGGCGCAATCTTGGCTCACTGCAACCTCTGCCTCCCGGGTTCAAGCAATTATCCTGCCTCAGCCTTCCGAGTAGCTGGGAGTACAGGTGCATGCCACCATGCCTGGCTAAATTTTTTTGTTATTTTAGTAGAGACAGGGTTTCACCATGTTGCCAGGCTGGTCTCAAACTCCTGAGCTCAGACAATCTGCCTGCCTCAGCCTCCCAAAGTGCTAGGATTACAGGCATGAGCCACCACACCCAGCCAGCAGTACCCATTTAATAAGATTGTTATGATGATTAAATGAGCCAATACATTGAAAGAACCTGGATTCATTAGGTTCATATTATTATTATTATGTCCTTTTTGCAGTTGAAAAAAATTATTCGGAGAGTTTATTTTCTCAATATCATATAGCTAGTAGGTGGAAGAGTAAAGATGAGAATCCAGATGTGTCCGACTCTCAGTTAAAGGCTTTTGCGGGTTTCTCAGGCTGCTTCTGAATACCTCAGCCTCCAGGAATGGCTTTTGATAGACATTTTGGGCTTTGGTGCAGAGTGACATAGGGAAGGATTTAGTGGGAGGAATATGTTAGGTTTTCACTGTGTCATTTACTACAGTGATTTGAACCTGTGAGGGACTAAGAGAGTGTACAGAAGGGGGCATACCATCATCTCTGTGAGGGTATATGTAGCTTTTAGGGCGCCCTCTCCATAAGAATCACTGAGTGTAAAATGTGAGTTTGTGGTAGTGTGTTGTGTGTGTGAAGAGTATGGGGGCAGCAGAAAGGTAGATGACCACTGAGGTTGGCCTCCATACTTTCCTCTACATCCAAAGACCAGTCTTGCCAACAGTATCTCCAAGGTGGTGTACAGCTGACTTTCCATGATGCCTACAGTCTGCTCTTGGCTTGGTTTATCTAGATGTATCTGGCATCTACGTCTTCCCCCAGGGAGTTTAAATGCTATGGACAAGAGGGATTAATTATGTTTCTACCTTCAGTATGGCTAAATAAGCTCCTACTGAGCCTGTGAGCTCCTACTCAGCCTATTAGGCAGAGCAACATCATCATAAATGGAAGCTGTAGCAGGATATGAGAGAGAGAAAGGGGCACAAAGAGTATCTGAAGAAATACTGGCCAAAAATATCCCAAACTTGATGAAATATGTGACTCTACATATCCGAGAACAAACTCCAAATAAAATAAACTCAGAGACCTATTTTCTGACGCTATGGTTGATGCATATTCTTTGTCTATAATATAGCACCCTTTCTCTAGATAAAATCTTGTGTATAAACTTAGCACCTGGAAAGAGCAAATAAGAGTGCTCTGTTCCAGTTCTTTATCTCCTGATGCGACTCATGGTCAAAACTTGACCCTGGTGTATGCAAAGCTGGTATCTCAAGATCATGTTTTCTGCACCTATAGTAGGTATAACTTTGCTTTACATGATCCACAAGCTTCCACTCAAAGTGATATGCACTTTTGGGACTTCAGGCTGGAGGTGCATGTGATCTCTGTCTGGAGAAAAGTGAAGAGTGGGCCTCCAATCCACAACCAAGGAACCTCAGCAGAGGCTCATTAGTGGGTGTCAGCTATTTCTCTTTGCTTTCATTCTTGAACTACCAGATGATGGGCCATGACCCATTATCTGTAAATACAATAATTCCCAAAACTAAAAGTTTTCATAAGTTTACCACCAAAATTCATTAAGTAGCAAAATTTGACCTGAACCAACATAAGGCTATTTATGTTCTTCAACCTATTTATATGAATATTCATTTTGATATAGAAATACTCATGTATTTGTAACACCTACCAGGAGTATTATAGACCACGTATATATACCATATTACCTTTCTAAAATCTCTCAAATAATGAATTTCAGAAAACATTGGCCCATAAGGGTTTTATCTGAGGAATTTTGGATACGTATTTCCTCTCCTCCTTGGTATCTCATTCTAATGCACCTTTCTCACTTTATCCCACACCTGGCAACATCTGCCAAGGTCAGGGAATGGGAACACTGAATGCTTTTGCAGTAAAGCTTCATATCATAAAATAAATAATGATGAGTTGAATTTCTATGACAGGAGAAAGTGCTAAGAAAAATATCTTCATGTTTTTCTTCCATTGTAGGTTCAGATCCAAAAACATATTCTCCCATACCATATTAACAAACTCTCCAAGGTTCTCCACCTAAAGATCCAGCTGAAAACAGGGGCTGGATGCTAACCTCAAAACCTGTTACTACTCCTACTCCTACTCCTACTCCTACTACTACTACTACTACTACTACTGCTATACTAACATTGAATACAACTTGCCAAGTTCTTGTTCTAGGGCTTAGAATCCAAGCTTTTTCAATATATTCACTCATTTAATCATCATAACAATCTTATGAAATGGATAGTATTATAATTACCATCCAACTTTACAGATGAAAAAAATGGAAGCAAGAGAGATGAAGTCATGTATTCAAATCCCTACACCTAAGAATTAGCCAGGCAAGAATTTTGATGTACCTTGTGCTTCCTTTGCCTCGTCACTTTTGAAATTGGCTTATGGCATAACCTAATGGGCTTATAGGTAGTGGGGGAAGTATGATGGGCTATGGGTCTGATAAACCAACCACCCATCCTCCCCTTCCAGGATCCTTATATGTGTTGATGAGTATGTTTTTTATGTATATGCATGGGCATACATTTATATGCATGATTCTGTGTCAGTCAGCATGTATGTGTTAAGTATAATACACTGGTTCTCAAGCTTTAGTCTAATCTCAGATACCTGGGTAAAATCACAAATATTCCTGGGTCCTGTGCTCAGAGATTCTGATTCAGTTCAGCTGGGGTGGGACACAACAGTTTGTTACTTGCACCTGAGGTGATTCTAATACAGGTGGTCTGTGCAGACCACATTTTAAGAACTATGGGATCATGGTTTAGAGTAGGCTCTGGAGTCAGGCTGCTAGTGAGTGGTTTAATTTTAGGCTTACGCAAATCAACTTGGCTGTGTTAATATCAGTTTACTCATCTTTGAAAATAAATAATAATACTACCTGCCTCATGAGGTTGCTGTGAGGATTAAATGACATACATTTATTTAAAGCATATCTCATTTGATGTGCCTAACCCATCATAAGTGATCAGTGAATAGTAGCTACACTAGTCACATAGGCCACAAGGATAATGGCAACCATAATGGTACTCCCCGTTCCTACCCCAGTCCCAGAATTATGCAGCACAGATGCCCTGAGTGCATGCTAGGGAATAGTGAAGTGGTGTGGAGAGGCCAACTCCTGAGGGGCTGCAAGAACCAGGAATTTTGGTTGTAACCTACAGCCTCACTCCTTGAAAAGGATTTAAAGAATATAGAAAGCAAAATGGTGGAAGGGTTTGCAGATGGTAGGTTTGGGAGTGCTCAGCCTGCTTCAGGCCTTTAGGGCAACTGGTCATGCACCACTATGTTCACAATCTGGCCCCCAGCTGGCATTTGGGACTGGAAGAACTATAGATCCTGTGTTGGAGGAAAACTTGAGGTGGAATGCTGCTCATTGGCCTTCTGCCATTAAGATGCTATATAAAGAGAAATACTAATCAAGTAGAAATCACGGTGCCTGCCCTCAAGGGGCCTAGAGTCTTTGGAAGAAATAAACATGCCAGCATTGTTACTTTAAGCAAGTCCCATCCACTCTCTTGGTTGAAGCTTTGTCTATAAAATGGTGGCTTTTACTTAAAACTTTGAACATGTTACATTTCTCATCCTCCTAGAAATAAACAAGCATTAAGTCACAGAAAGGAGTGCATGATGACACAGTGCGTGGTGAAGTGAGGCAGTATCACTTGGGCCAGCCTGCAAAGCTGCCGTAGGGTGCAATGACTAGAGCTACTGCCGGGAAGGAAGAGGGGAAATGGGATTGTGTCAAAGGCCTTAGCCCTCTTTTTGGTGCCAAAAATTGCTCGCTTTGACACCTACCTTGAGCCAGATATGCAACAGATATGCCACATGTTGGCTCTTGGTGATACCCCTCTGTTCATTCATCACCAGCCTTCTTGCTGCTCACTGATTTCAGGTGAAAGTGGGGATTAATCAACAAGGACATCTTGGAGGAGGATGCTGCAGATCCCGTAGTGTGCCAGAATGAATTCAGGATTAAGTTGGAAGCTGGAGACTGAAGTGACTAAGAGCCAGGACAGGTTAGCCTCCTAAAATACCCTGTCTGGAGTGCTTCACTGTGGCTAAGGGCTGCTAATAAGATAAATGTAGTACTAAAGCTATAAAATTAAAGATAGCACTTCCTACATGCTAGGTGCTATTCGAAGTGCTTTACAAGGAATAACTCATTTTTTTCTTATTATAAACATAATAGCAACTATTATTATTTTCTTTAAAAGTTGTGGAACCTGAAGCATATTAAGCCCTCTCTAGCCACCTCTTTTTCTCAGATTTTTTTTTTATTTGAGATGGAGTCTCACTCTGTTGCCTAGGCTGGAGTGCAGTGGTGTGATCTTGGCTTACTGAAACCTCTGCCTCCTGGATTCAAGTGATTCTCCTGCTTCAGCCTCCCGAGTAGCTGGGATTATAGGTGCCTGCCACCACACCCAGCTAATTTTTGTATTTTTAGTAGAGACAGAGTTTCACCGTGTTGGCCAGGCTGGTCTTGAACTCCTGACCTCAGGTGATCCACCCTCCTGGGCCTCCCAAAGTACTGGAATTACAGGTGTGAGCCATCGCACCTGGACAGAGTTTTTTTTCTTGTTTTCATTCTTTCCCTATACGCTGAACCTCACCAATGATCTGCCTTGCCTGTGGATAACATTTTATTCCAATAATGTTCTAGTATATAATTCTGGGGTCAAGATATCTTGGAAATCTAGCCAACCATAGCTAACTGTCTTCCTTTCTGCCCCTATCAGCCTCAAAGACATGTCCTCAGTGGGACATCTTCCAGGAAGTACCAAGGAGTGGCTTTGGGAAAACAGGGGGAGATGATTAGAAGGGCAGGGGCAAAAACTGTCCCCAAGCAAAAAGAATTAAGAGGATTTACAGAGCCTTTTGAAAGTGTGTCAATGGGATACTTTGTCTTAAAGAAGAGCTTCCTGACCCAAGTACTGGAAAGAAAGGGTGAGGGAAGGTGGAAGCACATGACTGAAAGTATGGGCAGGGCTGTAACCTGAATTAATGGAGTAGAATGGCCCATGCAGGGTGGTTTGGGGTAGGCCTTAAACAAAAAATAAAAACTCTCCTTCCATAAGAAAATCTTGTTTGGTTGTCCAGGAAGCTCCCCCCCGCCGCAGAATTCAAATTCCTCTGGGAAGTTTTCTGCAGAGCTCATGGGCTTCTCGCATTCTCTGGTGCCACCTGGTGGACAACAAGAGGTAATGAGATGGGATCTGGGAAATTGGGCAGTCCAGTTTGAAAGGAAGGAGAGGGAAAGTGAAGCTGGACCAGAGATTAGTGCTGTAGTGGACAGGCACTGAGGGGATCCAGTGTACCCACAGGAAAATTGGGTTCCTGGTGAGACTGATGGAGTCAAGGAATGTAGAATGTTAGAGATAATATATGTGAAGACCCTCGTCTACAGGCCAACTGTAAAAGCATTGATTGGTAGTGTTTACTACTTACCACATGCCAGACTGTGTTAACTTTTTCATGCTACTAAAAAAAAATTAATTCTTCCAGCCACTCTTTGTAGCATCCCCATTTTGCAGACAAATTAAAGTGAGGCTCAGCATGAGTAGCAGAGACAATGTTCAAGCTTGTAATCATTATGTCATAAATTGTAGTTGTTGCCAATAGTAGTGATATGATGTGAAATTAGAGATACGAAGGAAAAGCCGTAAGTACTTCAAATCTGAGTCAAGTAGGCTTTGATGCCAGTGGGGGAAATGAGAGGAAGAAATGTCATATACACCACCATCTCTATCACCTCCACCTTCAAATATGGGGAAACAAAAGTGATCCAGAATTCACCTACCCACTGTCTCAGCCAGTAAGCACATTTTAGGCACCTATTCTATCCAGGGCTTTGTGGGACATAATGGCATTTGCCCCCAGGAGTCCTGATACGCCAGCATTACTTGTTTCTCCCCACCCCCTTCTCCAGGTCTTCTAAAGTCCTCAGGTGGAGAGCATGTTGCTATGTCTTTTAGAAAACACTGTCCCATAGGGAATAAAAGACCCAAAATAAATTCCATCTATGCTGATTGAGGAATTATGAAATGTCTTGGTTTAACAAAAAGGAATAAGAAAACATTGAGCACCTGCTGTATGCTAGCTACGCCCGATGTTGAGTGCTTGACAAGACAAGTTTATCTAATCCTCCCAACTTCTGTGAGGCAAGGTTTATAAATATTGCCATTTGAAAATGAGGATAACCAAGGATCAGGGAGGTTAGGCAACCTCTCTATAGCCAGATAGCTAATCAGTAGGGGGACTCTGTATGGCTGCAAAATCTATGCTGTTTTAGAATAAAGGGAGGAGGGTATTTATTTTTCTTTTTTGTTGTGGAAAAGTTCAGTCAAATGAAAAATAGAAGTAATAGCATAATGAAATCCCTTTTACCCATCACCTAGTTTCAATTACTGTTAGCACAAACATAGTCAACCTTATTTCATCTGTACTCCCATCTACCCCCTCCCACAAAACTGGATTATTATAGGAAAATTCCTTTTTAAAAAAATTTATTTATTTTACTTTAGGTGCATACTATCTCTGGCATTTCTCCCCATGTTATCCCTCCCCACCTTCCCCTCCCTCCCCACCCCCCATCTCTCCCCTGCCCCCCATAACTGCTCCCATTCCACACATCATTTTATTTTATCCACAAAATTTTCAGCTGCATCTCTAAAATATATGGACTTTTAACAAAGCATGACTACAGTACTGTTATCACACCTGTGAAATTAATACTAATTATTTCATATGATCAAATATACATTTTGTGTTTAAATTCCTCCTATCATCTCATGTCTTTTTTCATTGTATTAGTCTGTTTTCACACTGCTAATCAAGACCTACGTGAGACTGGGAAATTTACAAAAGAAAGAGGTTTAATTGGACTTACAGTTCCACGTGGCTGGAGAAGCCTCACAATCATGGAAGAAGGCAAGAAGGAGCAAGTCATGTCTTATTTGGATGGTAGCAGGCAAAGAGAGAGAGCTTATGCAGAAGAACTCCTCTTTTTAAAACCATCAGATCTCGTGAGACTTACTATCATGAGAACAGCATGGGAAAGACTTGCCCCCATGATTCAATTACCTTTCACGGGGTCCCTCCCACAAGGAAATTCAAGATGAGATTTGGGTGGGGACACAGCCAAACCATATCATTCCACCCCTGGCCCCTCCCAAATCTCACATCATCACATTTTAAAATCAATCATGCCTTCCCAACAGTCCCCCAAAGTCTTAACTCATTTTAGCATTAACTCAAAAGTTCACAGTCCAAAGTCTCTTCTGAGACAAGGCAAGTCCCTTCCACCTATGAGCCTGCAAAATCAAAAGCAGGAAAGCAGGTTAGTTACTTCCTAGATTCAGTGGAGGTACAGGCATTGGGTAAATACAGCTGTTCCAAATGGGAGAAATTGGCCAAAACAAAGGGGCTACAGGCCCCATGCAAGTCCAGAATCCAGCAGGGCAGTCAAATCTTAAAAGCTCCAAAATGATCTCCTTTGATTCCATGTCTCATGTCCAGGTCACGCTGATGCAAGAGGTGGGTTCCCATGGTCTTGGGCAGCTCTGCCCCTGTGGCTTTTCAGGGTACACCCTCCTTCCCGGCTGCTTTCATTGACTGGCACTAAGTGTCTGCAGCTTTTCTAGGCTCACGATATGAGCTGTCAGTGTATCTACCATTCTGGGGTCTGGAGGACGGTGACCCTCTTCTTACAGGTCCACTGGACAGTGCCCCAGTAGAAACTCTGTGTGGGAGCTCTGACCCCACATTTCCCTTCTGCACAGCCCTAGCAGAGGTTCTCCGTGAGAGCCCTGCCCGTGCAGCAAACTTCTGCCTGGGCATCAAGGTATTTCCATATATCTTCTGAATTCTAGGTAGAGGTTCCCAAACCTCTGTTCTTGACTTCTGTGGACTGGCAGGCTCACCACCACATGGAAGCTGCCAAGGCTTGAGGCTTGCACCCTCTAAAGCCATGGCCTGAGCTCTACGTTGGCCCTTTTTAGCCACGGCTGGAGTGGCTGGGACACAGCAGGGCACCAAGTCCCTAGGCTGCACACAGTACAGGGACCCTGGGCCTGGCCCACAAAACCACATTTTCCTTCTAGGCTCTAGGCCTGTGATGGGAGGGGCTGCTGTTAAGCCCTCTGATGTGCCCTGGAGATATAGTCCCCATTGTCTTGGAGATTAGCCTTCAGCTCTTCATTAGTTATGCAAATTTCTGCAGCTGGCTTGAATTTCTCCTCAGAAAATGGGATTTTCTTTTCTATCACATTGTCAGGCTGCAAATTTTCCAAACTTTTATGCTCTACTTCCCTTATAAAACTGAATGTTTTAACAGTACCCAAGTCACATCTTAGATACTTTGCTGCTTAGAAATTTCTTCTGCCAGATGCCCTAACTCATCTCTCTCAAGTTCAAAGTTCCACAAATCTCTAGGGTAGGGGCAAAATGCCAGCAGTCTCTTTGCTAAAATATAGTAAGAGTCATCTTTCTTCAGTTCCCAACAAGTTCCTCATCTCCATCTGAGACCACCTAAGCCTGGACCTTATTGTTCATATCACTATCAGCATTTTTGTCAAAGCCATTCAACAAGTCTCTAGGAAGTTCCAAACTTCCCCACATTTTCATGTCTTCTTCTGAGTCCTCCAAACTATTCCAGACTCTACCTGTTACTCTGTTCCAAAGTTGCTTCCACATTTTTGGGTATCTTTTCAGCAACACCCCACTCTACTGGTAACAATTTACTGTATTAGTCCTTTTTCATACTGCTGATAAAGACATACCTGAGGCTGGGCATTTTACAAAAGAAAGAGGTGTAATTGGACTTACGGTTCCACGTGTCTGGGGAAGTCTCACAATCATGGAAGAAGGCAAGAAGGAGCAAGTGACTTCTTACGTGAATGGCAGCAGGCAAAGAGAGAGAGCTTGTGCACAACTTCTCTTTTTAGAACCATCAGATCTTGTGAGACTTATTCACTATCATAAGAACACCATAGGAAAGACTTGCCCCCGTGATTCAGTTACCTCCCACTTGGTCCCTCCCATAATATGTGGAAATTCAAGATGAGATGTGAGTCGGGACACAGCCAAACTGTATCACTCATATTTCTGATTCTTTCTTATTTATTGAGATGTGACATATATGGTAAAATGTACCAATCTCGCATACACCTTGACAAAATTTTATTGGGTATATATCTGTATAACTAAAGTATATTCCAAAGTGGCTGCGTGAAATTTATTCTCTTGCCAGCAATGTATCAGAATTTAAGATACTTCACATCCACAGCAACAGTATGGTCAGAACTTTAAATTTTAGCCATTCTGATTGGTGGGAGAGAAAGGTAGGTTAGCTGTATCTCTGTAGCCTTATATTTATTCAGTATATGATGATGGGAACATCATTTGGATGTTTATTTTATATGCCTATTATTTTAAAACTTTGTCAATCTGATATGTAAGAGTTTATTATGTGTGTTCTGAATATGTATCAGCATATATACAGATCTTCTTCCAGTCTGTGTCTGGCGCTTTTCCTCTTTTATTTTTATCTTGTCTTTTGATTAAAAGATATTCTTAGCTCTAATGAAGCCCAATTTATAACTTTTTTGGCTGTTTTGTGTGTGTGTGTGTGTGCATGTGTCCATTTAAGAAAGTTTTGCTTCTCCAAATGTAATGAAAATATTCTCTTTTTTTCTAGAATTAATTAATGTTTGTGTATGATGTGACTTAGAAGTCAAGGTTAATTATTCCTTATGAGTATTCACTTTACCCAGAATTATCTTTTCACCACTGAGTAGCAGCAATGATTCCATCATAAAGCAAGTTCCTGTATGTGTAGATTTGTTTCTTAGCTCTCTGTTTTAGTCCACTTGTCTGTTTATGGTTTTATCAATACCACACTGCTTAATTACTATAGCTTTATAATAATTATTGCCATCTAGTAGTATAAGTACTTTAGCTTGATAGTGTTGGATATTAGCATAGTGTTGGAAGTGGTGGTTCTTCCTTTGCTTCTCCTTCTCTTGATACCTCCTCTTCCTCCCTTTTCTCCCCCTCCTTAATTTTCTTGGCTATTCTAAGTTTACTGACTTTTCATACACATTTTTAAATTGCCTTGTCAATTTTTTGAAAGCTGCTGAGATTTTGAATAGTATTTCATGTGTACATAAATCAAATTGGGAAGAATTGACATCTCTAATGATATTGACTTTCTACCATGTACCTGGCATATTAAGTTTATTTAGGTCTTCTTCAGTGTCTTTGGCAGTGTTTTATAGTTTTCACTGTACAGATCTTATAAAAGATTTTATAAAATTTATTCCTAATTGTTTCCTCTGTTTACATGCTATTGTAAATAGAATTATCTTAATATCATTTTCCATTTTTTTATTACCGCTGTACAGAAATACAATTGATATTTGTATATTGCCCTTTTGTCCCGTGACCTTGCTAAATTCACCTATTAGTTTTAGTAGCTTTTTTTTGTAGATTCCTTGAAATTGTCTATGAGTGTAATCATGTTGTCTGCAAATAAACAGTTTTAATTTCTTCCTTTTGAGTCTGTATTCCTTTTATCTCTTCTTCTTGACTTATTGTGCTGGCTAGGACTCCCAGTACAATGTTGAATAAAAGTGGTAGGAGTGGACGTCATTGCCTTGTTCCTGATATTAGGGGGGAAGTATTCAATCTTTCATCATTGACTATGATGCTAGTTTTAGACTTCATGTAATGTCCTTGATATAGTTTGGCTGTGTCCCCACCCAAATCTCATCTTGAATTGTGGTTCCCATAATCCCCATGTATCATGGGAGGGACTCGGTGGGAGGTAATTGAATCATGGGGGCAGTTTCCCTCATGCTATTCTCATGATAGCAAGTTGTCATGAGATCTAATGGTTTTGTAAGGGGCTTCCCCCTTCGTTAGGTTCTCATTCTTCTCTCTTCTGCTGCTTTGTGAAGAAGGACATGTCTGCTTCCTTTTCCACCATGATTGTAATTTTTCTGAGGCCTCACCATCCCTGCAGAATTGTGAGTCAATTAAACCTCTTTTTTTTTTTTTCATAAATTACCCAGTCTTGGGTATGTTCTTACAGTAGCATGAGAACGGATGGATACAGTCCTCAATCAGGTTGAAGAAATTATTTTCTATTCTTAATTGCTGAGATATGAATGCTGAATTTTATTAACTGTGTTTTCTGCAAATGTTGATATCATCATATGGATGTTCTCCTTTTTTCTATTAATATGACCTTCTCCCCTGAACAGCAGATTACAGTACCTATGTGTGAGAGAAGTACCCTCCCTATATCCAGAGGAAAGCAGTATCCTTAGCTGCAAGGATGGAGGGACACAATGGGGAATCTGCACATGCAGGTCTTGCTCACTTTTCCCCAGTTTACTGCTCTTAGCTCACATATCTTTGTCCTATTGCATTTTTCCATAACTTTCCACTCTTCATCAAACTTAGGATAAAAATGCTCATGCTTAATGTTTCTTTTTGTCTTCATTTTTTAATGAAGGCTTCCCCATTACGTAACATTTATCTTCAATAAATTGTATGTTTTTCCCTTAAAAAAATATGGCAAATTGCATTGATTTTCAAATGTTAAGCCAATCTTACATTAATGGGATAAACCCTACTTTGTCTTAATATGTTGTACTTTATATATATTGTTAGATTCAATTTGCTAATATTTTGTTAAGGATTTTTGCATGTGTATTCATACAGGATAATGTTCTATTGTTTCCTTTTCTTGTAATATCTTTGGTTTTTATATTGGGAAAATGCTGACTTCATTAAATGAGTTGGGAAATATTACTTCATCTATTTTCTGAAAGAATATGTTTTATAATGGTATCATTTCTTCCTTCAACATCTGATAGAGTTTATCTATGATACCATCTCTACATGGAGTTTTCTTTATGGGAAGAATTTTAATAACAGATTCACTTTCTTTGATAGAGAAGACTACTCATATTTTCCATTTCTTCTGATGTCAGTATTGGTAAGTGGTGTTTTTAAAAGAATTTGTCCATTTAATCTAAACTGTATTTATTGACAAGTTTTTTATATTATTTCCTGTGCTATCTTCATGTCTATAAAATCTGTAGATTTATTATATCTGTATAGTTTCCTTTTATTCCTATTATTAGTGATTTTTGCCTTTTTAATCTTCACCTGTCTTGCTATGGGTTTATCAATTTTATTTTTTCCCCAAAGTACTAAATTCTTACTTTAAAATTTTTTCAATTGTACATAAACTTTTTCTTTCTTTTTTTTTTTTTTTTTTAATTTGAGACAAGGTCTCACTCTGCCACCCATGCTGGAGTGCAGTGGTGTGATCATGGCTCACTGTGAAGCCTCAACCTCCACAGGCTCGGGTAATCCTCCCACCTAAGACTCCCGAGCAGCTGGGAGTATGGGCATATGCCCCAATGCCTGGCTAATTTTTGTATTTTTTGTAGAGATGGGGTTTCACCATGTTGTCCATGCTGTCTTGAACTCATTGGCTCAAGTGAGCTGCCTGCCTCAGCCTCCCAAAGTGCTGTAAATATGGGTGTGAGCCTTTAGTAAAAAGACAAAGATTTTCAAATTAGATTTTAAAAACACAACTCTTTGCTCTTTAAAAGAGACACTTTGCCTAAAGCACGGAGGAAAGTCAAATATAAAATAGTGGAAAAAGGTGTCTAGCCTGTATATGAGCTTTCTATTGCAATGTTTTCTGTCCTTATCATTTCCTTTCTTATACTTTCTTTAGGTTAATTTGTTTTACTAGCTTTTTGAGCAGGAAGATTAGATCATTGACGTTCAACTTTTTTTCCTTTTAGTTCATGCATTTAAAACTATGATCTTCCTATTGAAAACTGATTTAGCTGAATCTTACACTTTGATGTTTTATGTCAAAATAGATTATTCAGTTCAAAATATTTTCAGCTTTCCACTGTAATTTTTGGACCTATCAATTATTTATAAGGTATTGCTTCATTTTCAAACATTTGAGGATTTGGGGATGTTTATTTGTTATTGGTTTCTAGTCAACTTCCATTTTGGTTACAGAACCTCTCCTATTTCTGTCTTAACAATTTGTTGAAACTTGCTTCATCACTCAACATATGGTCTCTTTTGGGAAATGTTCTGTGAGCTCTCGAATGTAGTGTGTTTTCTGCTATTTTTGCAAATGGTATTCTATCTATGCCGATTAGGTCAACTTCATCTGTTGTGTTGTTTATATCTTTATATAAGTATTGACTTTCTGCATTTTCTGAGTTACTTTGAGAAATGTGTTAATTTCTCCAACTACAGTTGTAGATTTACCTATTTCTGCTTTGTTACCATGAACTTACGTGTTATGTATTTGAAAATGTGAAATTGTGTGCACAAACATTTATGACTTTTACGTCTCCCTGTTGAAGTTGTATTATGTCCCTGCAAACTAGTGATTTTTATGTCTTCCATTTAATACTTTTGTAATCTTTGAATTCTGTTGTTGAATTCCTTTGCTATTATGAAATATCTTTCCTTCCTTAAGTATACTTTGAGTCATAATAATATAGCTATATCAGCTTTCTTTTAGTTACTGCTTGCATGGTATGTATCTTTTCCCACTCTTTTATATTTGGCTTTCTTCCATGCTTTAGGCAAAGTGTCTCTTTTAAAGAGCACAGAGTTGTGTTTTTAAAATCTAATTTGAAAATCTTTGTCTTTTGAGAAAGAAATCCAAGATGGCTGACTACTAGCAGCTCAGGATTGTAGCTCCCAGAGAAAGCACACAGAACGAGAGGATGCCACACTTACAGATGGATTTTTGTTGCCCATGGACCAGAGATACCCAGCGGAGGAGCCCCATGGGTCGTCAGCGTGACACTTGTGGCCGGCGTGGCGGTTTTGCTGGCACCTCGGTGTGGCGGTTCTTGGTGCAGAGTAAACGGGACTGGCTCCCCTTTTGGTCGATGTTTGGAGCTCCAGGAAGGCAGACTCACCTATTTACCTAATTGAAAAAGGGATTTAAGAGAGAAGCCAGACCGGAGATTCCCGGGCAGAAAAGCACCACGAATCTTAATGCCGCTGTTTTAGTCGGCGCAGTGGGTTGCTCAGATTTCGGCGCTGGGAATCAACAAGTTGGACGTCCACTCAGAGACCTAATTTGAAAGTTGGCAATTACAAACGACAGGTGGATAAACT